>WAAF01003677.1:0-44580 GCA_013400475.1 Tricholaema leucomelas | reverse complement strand
CAGAGAGAGTGATTGGCATTGGAATGGGCTGCCCAGGGAGGTGGTGGAGTCGCCATGCCTGGAGGTGTTCAAGCAAAGCCTGGCTGGGGCACTTAGTGCCATGGTCTGGTTGATTGGCTAGGGCTGGGTGCTAGGTTGGACTGGCTGAGCTTGGAGGTCTCTTCCAACCTGGTTGATTCTATGAAATCTGGCCCCACAATATTACCTCAGCTATAAAGGTGTAATTGCAGCATAAGACTGTTAACTCCCATATCTTCTGTAGCTCTGAATGGTGGTGGAACTGAGTAGGAATGTCTTTTTCTACCAGGATCCTCTGCTGTTCTGCCCTTTAGGAGTCCCTGCTGTGGGATCTGTGAGCCCCTGTGAGCCAGTGTGCTGCAAACTCACTTGTAGGGAAAAAAAAAGATCTCTTGGTCTCAGGGACAAAAAACACTGAGTCCTAGCTGGTGGATTTGAAGGTTGATTCTGAGACCTTCAGTTCTTTGATGCATCCAGAAACCAGTCTTGTAGGGTGCGGAGACCATATCTTAGCGTTAGTTCACCAGAGATTTTAGCACCTGCCTTTTTGTGCCAGCTCTCACACAACATGTACAGATGTGGACACCTCCATCAGCTTGAGGAAGAAGGGCTGCAGGAATCTTTTCTGACATGCTTGTGCTCCCTTGCTAGCACCAAGCCCTGCTGGCACTTGTGCCCATTGCAGTTTGCAAATGAGGAATTTGAGCCAGGGCAGTAATGATTTGCTCCTGGCTACTCAAGAGTTTAATCTTAAAGCCAGGAAGCAGCCTCAGGACCTTGGCCGTTGGTTCTCTGCTCAGACCAGGTCCAGTAAAACATGTTTTGGTGAATAAAACAGGTCTTGTTAAAGAAAACAATGTCCTGTTGTCAGCTAGACATTCATCAATGAACGTGCAGTTTGGCATGGCACCTCCGTCAGTGTTGTGCCTTCAAGCCAGCCACCAGCCTCTCCTGGCTCTGGTTCCCATGAGTAAACTGTGCAAAGACCTGCTCTGTGTGTACGCAGCCTTGTGTCCTGCTCCTGAGCAGGCATGGAGCAGGACAGAGAGGTGGACCTAGTGAGTAAAGAGTGTCAGATTACACCAGGGGGATGTTTATGTTGGATCTCAGAAGAAGCTTCTTCCCTGAAAGGATTCTCAAAGGCTGGAACAGGCTGCCCAGGGAGGTAGTTGAATCCCTATCCCTGGAGGTGTTTAAAAGAAACAGAGATGTTGGGATGAGAAATGTGTTTTGGAACCAGCCTTGGTACAGTTAGAGAATGGTTGGGCTTGATGATCTTAAAGGCCTTTTCCAACCAAACCCACTCTGTGATTCTATGTGGAAATTGGGATCCTATTCCAGGTATGAGGTTTTTGGGGAAGCCACTGCTTGGAGATGATGCATCTGGAGCATGATCCTGGAAGATACTGGGTGAAAGTGATGCATGGGCAGTAGCAGCAGCAGCAGCATATGTGCCTTCCAGCTCCTGCCCTGCTGCCAGGGCCAGGCACTTTGTCACTTTGTGCTGTGCTGTTGGAACAGGCTTTGTGCAGACCTCATGCCGGTGTGCTGCTCACAGGAGAGCAGCTCTGCAGACAGTATAAAGTGGTATGCTTTTCTTTAATAACTCTCTGTCTTGCTTTCTGGACATGGTGTGTGGATAGGGACGATGGTGAGGGCACACCTGCGGTATTTAACAAGGCCAAGTGCTGGGTTTTGCACTTGGGTCACAACAACTCCATGCAAAGCTACAGGCTTAGGGCAGAGTGGCTCAAAGTTGTCCTGGCAGAAAAGGACCTGGGGGTGTTGGTGGACAGCTGGCTGAATGTGAGCCAGTGTGTGCCCAAGTGTCCAAGAAGGCCAACAGCATCCTGCTCTGAATCAGCAACAGTGCGGCCAGGAAGAGAT
Organism: Tricholaema leucomelas; assembly: GCA_013400475.1. NCBI lineage: Eukaryota > Metazoa > Chordata > Aves > Piciformes > Lybiidae > Tricholaema lacrymosa > Tricholaema leucomelas. The sequence continues at coordinate 42,675 of WAAF01003677.1, read as the reverse complement.
TGTCCCCCTGTGCTCGGCACCGCTGAGGCCACACCTTGAGTCCTGGCTTCAGTTTGGGCCCCTCGCTCCAAGAAGCACATTGAGGTGCTGGACCGTGTTAAGAGAAGGGAAATGAAGCTGATGTGGGCTCTGGAAAACAGTGCTGGGGGGGGAGCAGCTGAGAGAACTGGCATTGTTTAGTTGGAGAAACTCCCTGAAAGAAGGTTGGAGAGAAATGGGTGTTGGTCTTTTCTCCCTCATAACGAGTGCTAGGACAAGAGGAGTTGCACCTGGTTAACCTGCCTTAGGTGATGCTGCTTTATCAGGGTGGTTGGACTAGGTGATCTCCAGAGGTCTTTTCCAACCTCCACCATTTGGTGATTCTCATGGTGTATTTGGGTTGAATTCAAAATCGTTCGAAGTTGCTCAGTGAGAAAATAAAGTGAGGCTCACTGGTTGGGACCACGCTGGGGTGCTGGGGACTCAGCTTTCCTGCAGCAGGCTGCTGTGGGATGGATTTCTGTCATTCTTCCAGGAGGAGCTCCTGGGATTTTGCAGATAATTATATGTCAAGTGAAACTGTTCTTATCTACAGTGAGTGCCCCTAGCCATGGGGTGCAGGGTCCTGCCTTGGGAGTAGGTGTAGCAATCTGGAGTGAGTTGAGGGCACGGAGTGTATGCTCAGCAAGTTTGCTGATGACACCAAGCTGGGAGGCTTGGCTGAGACAGCTGAAGGCTGTGTGGCCATCCAGAGAGACCTGGACAGACTGAGAGCTGGGCACAGAGGCACCAAATGAGGTTCAAGAAGGACAAGTGCAGAGTCCTGCATCTGGGGAGGAATAATAAACTGCACCAGTACAGGCTGGGAGGTGATCTGCTGGAGAGCAGCCCTGTGGAGAGGTACCTGAGGGTCCTGGTGGCTAACAAGTTACCCATGGCACAGCAATGTGCCCTGGTGGCCAAGAAGGCCAATGGGATCCTGGGGTGTATTAGGAGGAGTGTGTCCAGCAGGGCAAGAGAGGTTCTCCTCCCCCTCTACTCTGCCCTGGTGAGACCTCATCTTGAATACTGTGTTCAGTTTTGGGCTCCCCAGTTGAAGAGGGACTGGGATCTGCTGGAGAGGGTCCAGCAGAGGCCTACAAGGATGATTAGGGCACTGCAGGGCTTGTCTGATGAGGAGAGGCTGAGAGACTTGGGACTTTTTAGTCTGGAAAAGAGAAAACTTAGAGATTTGATAAATGTTTATAATTATCTGAGGGCTGCCAGGAGCGGGGGGACAGGCTCTGCTCACTGCTCCCTGGGACAGGACAAGGAGCAATGGGTGTAAGTTGCAGCAAAAGAGGTTCCAGCTCAACACAAGGGGGAACTTCTTTCCTGTAAGGGTCCCAGAGCACTGGCACAGGCTGCCCAGAGAGGTTGTGGAGTCTCCTTCCCTGGAGCCTTTCAAGGCCTGTCTGGATGTGTTCCTCTGATCTGTGCTAGATTGTGTGGTCCTGCTCTGGCAGGGGGGTTGGACTGGATGGTCTCCTCAGGTCCCTTCCAACCCCTAACATCCTGCGATCCTGTGAGAGGACATATTGAAATGTAGTACATTGGTCTTCCTTCTCAGGTACAGGACTGTTCGTTTCCCCAGGGGATTTTTAATTCTGCAAAGTGGATCAGCTTCAGGAGGCAAAGCCAAGCAGGCCTCTCTGTGTTGTGTTGGGTTGTGATTGGGGCATTCTGCTCTGAGAGATTTCTATCTGAAAACAAATGGGTCAGGAACTGGCTGGAAGGCCGGGCCCAGAGAGTGGTGGTGAATGGTGCCACGGCCGGTTGGTGTCCAGTCACTAGTGCTGTGCCCCTGGGATCAGTGCTGGGCCTGGTCCTGTTCAATATCTTTATTGATGATCTGGACCAGGGGACTGAGTCCAGCATCAGTAAGTTTGCAGATGACACCAAGCTAGGAGCAGATGTGGAGCTGTTGGAGGGTAGGAGAGCCCTACAAAGGGATTTGGACAGGCTGGATGGGTGGGCAGAGGCCAGTGGGATGAGGCTGAACAAGGCCAAGTGCAGGGTTCTGCATTTTGGCCACAACAACCCCAAGCAGCANAAGGGCAACAAAGCTGGTGAGGGGCCTGGAGCACAGCCCTGTGAGGAGAGGCTGAGGGAGCTGGGGGTGTGCAGCCTGCAGAAGAGAAGGCTCAGGGCAGACCTCATTGCTGTCTACAGCTACCTGGAAGGAGGCTGTAGCCAGGTGGGGTTGTTCTCTTCTGCCAGGCAAGCAGCAACAGAAGAAGGGGACAGAGTCTCAAGTTGTGCTGGAAGAGGTCTAGGCTGGATGTTGGGAGGAAGTTCCTGCCAGAGAGAGTGATTGGCATTGGAATGGGCTGCCCAGGGAGGTGGTGGAGTCACCATCCCTGGAGGTGCTGAAGCCAAGCCTGGCTGGGGCACTTAGTGCCATGGTCTGGTTGATTGGCTAGGGCTGGGTGCTAGGTTGGACTGGCTGAGCATGGAGGTCTCTTCCAACCTGGTTGGTTCTATGATTCTATTCCTATTCCTGTACATATCTGATCAGAGAGGATGTCTTAATCCTCATGGCCAGCCTAGCTTGTGCTCCATCAGCTGTTCTGGGAGGCTCACACCGGGACTGGCCTTGGACAGGGTGCTTTTGGCAATTGGAAGAGACTCTCTTCACTGAGACTCCCCAGGCACCAGACCTTCCTGCAGATGCTGCTGGTTTGTGTAGGTCTGTGTTATGGGCGGTGTTAACTTCAGAGGAACTTTTGGAGACAGGTGGACCTTGCTGTGGTGGGACAGCCTGGGACAGATGGTGGCTGATGACCACGGTTAGTCCAGAAAATCACCAAGAGAAGTGTAAATAGGTTGTAAATGCACTGGTGTGCAGGCTGCCTTGCCACCAAAAACATGCTGCTTTGTTGGGTATAGCTGGTCAAGCAGAGAACAAGCAGATCAAGCAGAGAACAAGAAGCTCAATGTGATCCTTTACCCTTTCCATTTAATTTCACTTCAGTTTTGTTTCCTAGACTACAGCAGCAACCTTTACAGGAAAAAATTCATTCACAACAAAACCATCTCCAAATGGGTTTGATAGCTGCAAACAAGATTTGGTCAGTGCTGTCAAGTGTAAGGCACTATTACATCCACTGGGCAGATGTGTCACACAGCTGCCGTGGGCCTGCAAAGGCTGGGAAAGGGAAGAAAACAACAGTTATCAAAGAGCAAGGCACTTCAGAGTTTAACTGAGTGTTACAAGACAAATTTGGACTCATACTGTAGCTGTCCCCTCTCTGAATGTCACCACAGACCTCTACCAGATGTGGTAGTCCCACCATGCTTGAGTTGTTCTTACGACTGCACTCCATGCTGTGGCCTGGAGATGAGTTCCTATGAGAGGACCTAGCAACATGTTCTGGGCTGTGCAAACCAAATGATGGGCACAGAGCAGAGTCAGAGGGATTCCCTGCTGAGCCACTTCAGTTCTTCTCAGCAGAGTAGAGAGTTCTGTCTTGCCCCTTTGTCTTTTCCATGCTTAGCTTCGTGTATCCTCCAAAACTGTGCCATGGCAACAGTCTCCTCTGTGGAGGAGTCTCTAAATGTGCTAATTGCAGCAGCATTTTATAAATACTCAGTTTGGAGCCTAGATAAAAAAATGACACTGTGCTATTGTGACAGTTTATCATCCAGATGCTGCTTGTTTCCAGCAGAACCCTAAAGCCTGCAGTCACACCAAGTGTGGGGATGGCAGAGTAGTTTGAAAGTGCTCAGGGATGCAGTGACATGGTAGGGGGGCTCAAGCTTGATTCTGTAACAGCACAGCTCTGTTGTCTAGTAGCTGGTGATCACAAAGCCTCTTTTTTAGCAGGAAAAAGTTAGGCTTGAATGAAACCTTGATCCTCTCCATCTTGTGCAGAAGCAGTGCTGTTCAGAGCCAGTGCTGAGCAGTACCTCGGGGTGTTTTCTATCCTGTTCCAAGAGTGTTCTGCAAATAAGAAATCCCCAGTTTGCTAAAGAACATCAACTGGAGCTTTGTTTGAGAGGCGGATGTCTTTGGTGCCCCACTGCCTTTCTCTGCTCTTTATCTAGAGGTCAGTGTTTGAGGACAGAGGTCATGCTTCTGTGCATCCAACTGATGTGCTGCAGGCAAAACAACAACACGCTGGTGAGGTCCATGCCAGCGCTTCATTTTCCTTAGCATTTTGCTCAAGAGGTTTTGTTCAGTGGCCAAGGCAGAGCGAGTGATGAGTTGGCCAAGGAGCGGCTCTAATGAGACCACAATCAGCCTGTTGTTGTGCCTTGACCTTATCAAACGGCGGCCATCCTGCTTCTCCTTCGCTCCTTGGGTTCTCCTAGCCCACAGGAGATGGAAAGGGTTTGTAAGGGAAATGTTCCTCAAGCCTTCATTGCCTGGGGTGAAGTACTCCCACGCAGTTATTTTGGGTGCTCAGCTTAGAGGTGCTCAGAAGGGTCTGATTTGCTGAAGATGTTGAGGGTCCTCTTTCCCTGGAAAAGGAGAGGCTCAAAGTCCTAAGGGTGCTGCAGGAATCTGGGCCTCCACCTCTGTGCCAAACTCAAGGATGAAATTTCCAGTGGAATTAAATGTTGAGGAGCAAGGTCCTTGCTGGAAACTCTGACTCCTGAGCATGGTGGCAACCTGTTGTATGGTGCTTTGCACCTCAATCCCAAAAACACCAGGTCCACTTGCCAGCATGGCCCTGGCAGTACTTGCCCAGCTGATGGGCTGTGTGGGATGGTCTTGGCCTGCATCCATATTTACAGAAGGCACAGCACAGCTTGTCCTACTGCAGCTCCCCTCCAGCACAAGCTGGATTAAAACATCAATTGGGTTTTGCTCTTTCTATGATGATCACTGGGGTCATGGACCCCAAGACTCAAGGGAGATGTGAGAGAAGAAGCACCAGACTCTGGGCTTAAAGCATGCACTTTGAGGATGCTGTTTCATTTTTGGAAAGCATGGGTTGAAAACATCTGTGGAAAAATACTCCTTTTTTTTCCAACTGTGGTTGTCTCCAGCTTAGTTTAAGGCTGCAAGTTGTTTGTTTGTTCTCAGTGAGAAAAATGCCTTGTGAAACTTCTTGATGTCTTTTTTACCATGCAAAGGTTAACCTCTTTTTTTCCCCAGCCTGTTTCCTGGTTGTGGGCTTTTGTCTTATGTTTCCTAAGACCCTCATGTTTAATATCATCAACTTTCATGTGTTGGAGATCATTAAGTTATTAAATGTGATTTTTAGCAATCTAAAACTGTCCAAAAAAATGAACTACTAGAGAAGAAATCTACTGCTTGTCCTCAGCTTAGGTGAAGTAGTTTGAATGGGAGAGAAATATGTGAAGTATCTTGCAAGGCAGACTTTATTTCTTACTACAACCCATTCTGACACTTGTTAAAATCAGGAATGCTTCTGTAGATGCCAGTGAGGACTGAGGCTTGATCTTTAACAAACAAAAATAACATTTTTGTCTACAAGAGGACAAAACAGAAATGTGAGGGTGGAAGAGCAAAGAGAAGCTTGTCCCCCCCACAGCCACTGCAGGAGGCAGAGTTGCCTCAGCTCAGGTAGCTCTGAACTGACCTGTGAAATGAACCCCGAAACTCATGCAGAGTTATGAAGTTAGGTATATTTTATTACAGTGCTGGGTGCAGGCAGGATGACTCCATCAATCCTGCACACCCCATGTTGGCACAAGCCACAATTTATGTCACAAGAGCATGCATATTCATAATAAGAGATAGAGTTATTACAATTGCTTCTTGGAGTTCATTGACATAGGTATTTTTTCATTCTCTGCCCCAATTCCAACCCTGGTGGTCTGGAATGTTTATCACAGGATCACAGGATGTTAGGGGCTGAAAGAGACCCAAGGAGATTATCCAGTCCAACCCCCCTGCCAGAGCAGGACAATACTATCTGATACAGATCACACAGGAACACATCCAGACAGGCCTTAAAAGGCTCCAGAGAAGGAGACTCCACAACCTCTGTGGGGAACCTGTTCCAGTGCTCTGTGACCCTTACAGTGAAGAAGTTCTCCCTTGTGTTGAGGCAGAACCTCTTTTGCTGCAACTTACACTCACTGCTCCTTGTCCTATCCCAGGAAGCAAGCGAGCAGAGCCTGTCCCCCTCCTCCTGGCAGCCCTCAGATACTTAGAAACATTTATCAAATCCCCTCTCAGTCTTCTCTTTTCCAGACTAAGCAGCCCCCAGGTCTCTCAGCCTCTCCTCATCAGCCATGCCCTCCAGTCCCCTCATCATCCTCATAGCCCTCTGCTGGACTCTCTCCAGCAGATCCCTGTCCCTCTTCCACTGGGGAGCCCAAAAGTGAGCACAGTACTCAAGATGATGAACATCCCACACAGTCTTCCTCCCAGGGTCTTTCTCATCTCTGGTCAGCAGACCCTTCTTTGTTGCTGATGTTAGGATATCCTTGCTTCTTCTTTATCTCCTTCCTGCTTTTCTTAGTCACTGCAGGCCTGGGTCTTTACAAGATTGCTTATCACAGATCTCCAATGAGGAGCTGCAGACACTTTCTACAGTAGCCCTTGTTTAGGTTTGCATATTATCAACTGATTAATCTCTACAAAGTTTGGTATTTCATGGTTTGTCACAGACACCTTCAAACTGAGCATTCAGTCTATGAGACCTTTTTACCAGCATTCCTTCATTTCCCTTCTATCAGAACCACGGTGTTGCAGCTCTCTGCAGCTGGTTAAAGCCTTGAAAAATCCCTAAGTGAAGTAGAAATGACCAGAAAGCTTCTGGAAAAGTAAAATAGAATAAATATTGATTATGTTGGAGTGTGCCGAAGTGTGCAGACTGTGTGATTTAAAACAGCTAAAAGATTGCTCCCTGGGACCAACTCTGTTAAAATAATCAGCATTTGAAATGTGATTATCAGAAAGCACAAAGACTTTAATCCATATAGATGTTCCTTAAGAACATTTATTTGCAGGAACAAGGATGTTTTAATTTTGAGCTATTGTTCCATTTACAGGTAATCCAGAAAAATGTCTACCAGCTAGAAGCATCTCTTGTGTTCACTCAGTCTGGTTTGGTTTTTCCCCCTCCCCTTTTCCTTCTCCCAGGGAAAGGTGAAAATTACATATGTTGATCTGATCTGCTTCACTGCCCCTGAAATGGTCAGTGTGCTAAATATGGTACTGAAACAGCCTCTCCCATTATTTAATTAGAAAGAAATTTAATAACTGAACCTAAGAACAGCTTTTCCAGTGCATGTGGCCCCGTGCCAGATGAAAGCATGATTTCTGAAGCTTATTTGCTCAAAATTAAAGACTCTAACAGTCTGAAAACCCAACCCAGCAGTGGCTGCCGCTGTTCCCAGTGGAAAGCTAAGCCCAGGACTCTACCAAGCCTAGGAAGCACTCGGGAAATTTGCAAAACAAAGGAGTAAAATTCCAAAACACAAAAATTAACATTGGAGATGCCTTGGTGAGGGGAAAGAGCTCCAGCTCCCAGCAGTGTTCCCTTAGCACATTTGATAGAGTGCATTTGCTGCTGACCTGTGGCATTTGTCCTCTTAGAGCCATTAGAAACATCAGTTTCTGGGAGGACTATCAGGCTTTGTTAGGAAATTTCATATCTAATTTATCATTGAATCAGAGAATGGGTTGGGTTAGAAGGGACTTCTAAAGGTCATCTAGTCTGACCCCCTGCAGAGAACAGGGACATCTTCAGCTAGGGCAGGGTGCTCACAGCCCCATCCAACCTGACCTGGAATGTTTCCAGGGATGGGGCATCTACCACCAAACTGGGCAACCTATTGCTGTTTTTTACTACCCTCAGAATATATCTGAGCTTGTTTGTTTTGGGAACCTGGGTTCAAGTCCCACCTTGGGGTTCACACATCGATACACACCTTGAAGTGTTCAAAAGAGACTGGATGAGACACTTAGTGCCATGGTCTAGTTGATTAGATAAGGGCCAGTGATAGGTTGGACTCGATGAGCTTGGAGGTCTCTTCCAACCTGGTTGATTCTATGATTCTGTGTTTGCTTTAGTCTTTTGTTTCCTTTTGACTGCTGCTTTTGCTTTTTGTCCTCCCCCCAGAAACCACAGTACCCATCTGTGCAAAGGACATCAGCGATGATTTGATGAAGGAGTTTGCTTTTCTTTCTGGTGAGTACAGTGAACCTCTCCAGAGCCTCACTCTCTGTGCAGTCATTCAATGCTCCTGATGAATCTCTACGCTGTTTGGCTAAATGACACTCCAGATGGGATGTTATCCATCAGGTAGTCTCTAGTGCCACTAGGAATGTTGTTAATAAAACATCAAGGCAGTTGGAAAGAGCAGCCTAAGTTTCTGTCTCGAGTCATACTTTATAATAGTCTTACCTTCAAACACTCCATGCATTAAGAAGTGTTCTGCTTTGAAATGCATTTCTATAGGTTCCAGACCAGTGTGCTGGCTTGTCCTTGTGTTTCTGGCTTCTTTTGCTGACCCATACAAAGTGCACTCAGTAAATAAAGGAAGTATCTGATGCCTGACATATTTATTTCTACCACCTGTGTGCTGTGCTTGAAACCAGAAGCAGGATTTGGCCCTGATTTGCTCTTCTGGTGATGGAAGAAGTCCTCTATAGCCATAACAGGGTGTATACTGACCTGACTGGTGGACCTGAGCTTTGCTGCTGGCCCTCCTTGAAAGCACACCCAGGAAGCATCCTTGTCTTTATTCCAGGTGGCCGAGGGAAAGACAAATCTTGGATTATCACCCTCCCTGACAACGCTAGCTTCAACGAGGTGCCCGAGGAGATCGTATCTAAAGTCTTAACATACCTAACGTCAGTCCCCAGGTATGTGGTGTGCTTCTGGCTCCTGCATGTGATGAGCAAGAGGTATTGGTCCTGTCTGGGTCAGTCAGGAGATCTTCAGGGTAATACAATGAGTGGGAGTGAGGGGCATCTTCAGTGCTCTGAGCAAGTAAGAAGGAGAAGATGAATGATGCAAACCATTATGGTGTCCAGGTGTGGTGTTTAATTTACTGGTAACTGCAGAGTAAGAAGTGAACATCATCCTTATGACTTGTCAGCCAGCCTGTATCATAAATTTAGTTGATTAAGTTTCTAATTAACAGCAAGCTTTCCATAAGCTTTGATGTGTGTCACCACTTAAATATGCCATGCCACTGCAGAGTAATATTTTGACGTGGACAAATAGAGAGTCATTAGTGTGGAAAAAGAGAAATGCAACCAGAGGAAGAGGCTAATTACAGGAACAAAGGTTTGGGGTCCCCATTACTGGTGATAGCAGTGTGCATTACTCGCCTGCGTCTTGGGGTTAAGCAGCTGCCAGTCTGCTTGGGCCACATACAGGGCTGAATGCTTAGATTAATGCCCCCCCCCGCCCTCTTTCTTGATGCTGAGCCTAGTGACTCAGTTGCCTGGAGTGCATAATTTCCTTGAATAATGCCTGTTTTGGCAGATTTCTTTCTCTTTTGTCAGCCTGCAGGGAGAGCAGGTGGACAGCAGCTAGATGGGAACTAGATGGGAGCTTTCCATCAGTGACTGCCTTCAAGAAGTATCTAGGTGTTTAGCCACCTCTGCAGGAGAAAAAACAGCTTCTGGTTCCTCTGCCCTCTTTTTGGAGGGACTCTGAGGTTTCTTGGGCTTCTGCCACACAGGACTGGAATGTGCCATGGTGCGTGCTTGCCAGAAGTGTTTCTCCTTCATGCTGTGCAGGCAGCTCATGTCTGTGCATTTGCACTTCCCAGCTCTGTGTGGTTTCTCCAGGGCTTCTTGTTCCATATGACTGTAAACACCCTGGCATTAGCATGATGAACAGTCCTGCTGTCACTGTAATAGGTCAAACTCAATCACGAAACTAATGAGAGCTGTGAGCTTGTTGGTGATTCAAATACATTTGGCATGTTATTAGTAAAGCCACTTTAATCATGGTTCTCTGCTCCTCCAACCACCCTGACAACCTGCCTCAGTAGTTGACCATCTTAAAAGCATGTGCTCTGTAATGCTTTGGAATCTAAAAGGTCATGGTGTCAGGGAGCAAGGAGAGGCATCACATAGATGGAAGTGAAAGGCGTGTGTCAGCTCTGGTACCAACAGGTACATGTGCCAGTGGCATCACATCATGGGATCAGAGCTCAGGCCAGACAGTCCTCAAAAGAGCTGAATGTTTGACCTGAGGGTCAGAATTAGCTGTGGATGCACCAACACTTCCCTGTAATGGTTGAACTTGATCTTGAAAGTCTTTTCCAACTGTAGTGATTCTGTGATGTACTCATGCATGAGTTATGGGCATATCAAACCCACCTGCACAGTCCCTTTCTTAGCAAGGACTCTGTGTTGTCCTCCTGATAGCAGCCTTAGGAAACCTCATAAGGTGTCAGGTTTGTAGTATTTTGAGAAGCTGAATTTCATGAAGCATTTTTCTCCCCAAAAGAACGATTGGATAAAGGAGATGGATGCTGTAAGCTAGTCTTCACTCCACAAACTCAGTGCAGAATTTCAGAAGGAGCTTTAAGATCTTCCCCTGGTCAGGCCACACCTTGAGTACTGTGTCCAGTTCTGGGCTCCTCAGTTCAAGAGAGATGTTGAGGTACTAGAATGTGTCCAGAGAAGGGTGACAAAGCTGGTGAGAGGCCTGGAGCACAGCCCTGTGAGGAGAGGCTGAGGGAGCTGGGGGTGTGCCTGCAGAAGAGGAGGCTCAGGGCAGACCTCATTGCTGTCTACAACTACCTGAAGGGAGGCTGTAGCCAGATGGGGTTGTTCTCTTCTGCCAGGCAAGCAGCAACAGAAGAAGGGGACAGAGTCTCAAGTTGTGCTGGGAGAGGTCTAGGCTGGATGTTGGGAGGAAGTTCCTGCCAGAGAGAGTGATTGGCATTGGAATGGGCTGCCCAGGGAGGTGGTGGAGTCACTGTTCCTGGAAGTGTTCAAGGAAAGTCTGGCTGGGGCACTTAGTGCTATGGTCTGGTTGATTGGATAGGGCAGGGTGCTAGGTTGGGCTGGATGATCTTGGAGGTCTCTTCCAACCTGGTTGATTCCATGATTCTATAAATAAAACCAAAAAGAAACCTGAGTTGAAGCCAGTGCTGGAATGTGTTAGATTATTATTACCAAAACCTCTCCCAGTTACATTTAAAGTAAAAGAAAAATAATGCTGGCTTTAGAAACGACAAAAATCCTGCTGTATCCAGCACTGGTGCAGCATCACCCTGAGCACTGGGTGCTGTTCTGAGCCCCACTATTTAACAAGGATGTGAAGGTCCTTGAATGTGTCCAGAAGAAAGCAACAAACCTGGTGAAAGGGCTGGAAGAAATGTCCTACAAGGAGTGGCTGGGGACTTGTCTAGTTTGGAGGAAGGACGCTGAGGAGTGACCTCGTTGCTCTCTGCAGCTTGCTGAGGAGGGGACATGGAGAAGGAGGTGCTGAGCTTTTCTTCCAGGGATCTAGTGATAGGATGTGTGGGAATGGTGCAAAACTCTGCCAGGGAGGTTCAAACTGGGCAGTAGGAAACATTTCTTTATCAAGAGGGTTGTCAAACACTGGAAGAGGCTTCCAGAAGAGGAGACCAGCCTCTCAGTGTTTAGGCAGTCTCTGCATGGTTCACTTGGATGGTGGAGTACAAACAATTTAGAGCAGTGGCTGGTAACACAGAGTAATGGCACAGTGAAGGGTGCTGCTGGCTATAAATATCTCTGGATCTAGGTATTAGGTGAGTCCTGGTGGCTGCTCTGATCCTACCAACCACAAGGAGTCAGGCCTAGCATAAATCTCACAATGACAGACTCCAGGATCCAATTTCAAGTCCCCCTCCCAAACATCCTAAGTATTTATTTTCAGTCATGTCTTGCCATACACACAAAATTAAGGGTAAGGGGGGGAAAAAGGAGACAAGAAGCTGTGACCCAGAGAGGAATAATCCTTGATCTGGTTATCTGTCTTCATCTTTCTGCTGCTGCATGCAAATGAACTCACCCTTTGCAGCCTTGGTGAGAAAGCATTGATTTATTTTTATTGTCAATCTGAAAGGTACATCACAGTATTGGAAATCTGATCAACCTGCCAGGCCTGGTGTGCAAGTAGTCACAGATATGCTCCACTAGTCCCAGAATAAATCAAACATTTCCCACAGTAGGTTTCAAGACTTATGGACAGCTGGGAACTTAGTTCTTCGTGTCTGTAGGGGAGCTGATAAAAGTCAGTTAGCATGCTCAGAGGCTGCTCTCTGAACATAAACTTGTCCTGAGTAAATGGCACACTTTGGTGTGCTTTTATTAACTGGCAAAGCACTACAGCCTGGCTGCCTTCTCTAAATCACTTAGAGTCATAGAGGCAGTCAGGGTTGAAAGGGATCACAAGGATCATCCAATTCCAACTCCCCTGCCATGGGCTGGGACACCCAACCTTAGATCAGCCTGGCCAGAGCCTCATCCAGCTTTAAACACCTCCAGGGATGGGGCCTCAACCACCTCCCTGGGCAACCCATTTCAGGCTCTCACCACTCTCATGCTCAACAACTTCCTCCTCACATCCAGTCTGAACCTCCCCATCTCCAGCTTTGCTCCATTCCCCCTTGTCTATCCTGAACAGTCCCTCCCCAGCTTTTTTGTAGGCCCCTTTCAGATCCTGAAAGGCCACAAGAAGGTCACCTGGGAGCTTCCTCTTCTGCAGACTGAACAGACCCAACTCATTCAGTCTGTCCTCATAGCAGAGGTGCTCCAGCCCTCTGATCACCCTCATGGCTCTTCTCTGGACTTACATTCTGGATTTTTTGATGATAGCAGCACTGTGTAAACACTGTATTCTTAGATTTATGTTTTTTTCAACTGCAGCCTGTTGGGAAATACTGCTGGGAGCTGGGAAATTGTTTCTGCTAAGACAGAGACCTACCTTTTTTAAAGTTTTAGGGTGTACCAACATACAAAAGGGTTCTACCTCAAACAGAAGGATCCTTTTGACCCTCTTCCCATCTGCCCAGGTCATTTAAGTCTTGGTGGGGTTGTAGAATCTGTAGAATCATCTCATGTAGCCAAAATCATTGTAGCTTTTGTCTGAGAAGTCATGTCTGATCAGATTCACAAGGTGTAACCTTCATTACATGCAGAAATGCTGTGTATGATCCATGTGTGAAACAGAATCACAGGATGGCAGGGGTTGGAAGGCACTTCTGGGGAGTATCAAATCCAATCCCCTTGTTAAGGGAGGTTCACCTAGAGAAGGTCACAAAGGAAGAAATATGCTGTTCATGTTCTCACCTCTTCTCTGCTACACCCCAATGGCAGTGTATGCATTCACATGAAACCTGTGTGGTTTTGCTGTGGCCGTAGAGATCTGTAAGATGTATTTGTAGACCCATAATATGTTTTTGCAGGTGTGGTGGGTTAGGAACTTTCCCCCTCACCCCCAATTAAAGTTTACCAGACCAGCTCAGATGCCTTGTAAGTAAGATAAAGCTCTGTTTTCCAGCAAAGCTAATTTTACAAGCATATGTACATGATATATTTACATGTATTTACAATTATATACAATTTAGAATTAATACAGAAATCAAATCTTTCCCCCCTTCAACCACAGACAAAGAAAGCCTGGAAGGGGCTACCACCAGCCTCTCTCTCCCCAGATAGAAACCCAGGAAAATCTGGAAAATGCTGGTGTAGGTGTTAAAGAGGAGTAAAGGAGAAGCAAGCAGATCAGTTGGTCTCTTTTCCCAAGCAACCAGCAACAGAAGAAGGGGACAGAGTCTCAAGTTGTGCCAGGGGAGGTCTAGGCAGGATGTTAGGAGGAAGTTGTTGTCAGAGAGAGTGATTGGCATTGGAATGGGCTGCCTAGGGAGGTGGTGGAGTTGCTGTCCCTGGAGGTGTTCAAGAAAAAGCTTGGCTGGGGCACTTAGTGCCATGGTCTGGTTGATTGGCTAGGGCTGGGTGCTAGGTTGGACTGGATGATCTTGGAGGTCTCTTCCAACCTGGTTGATTCTATGATTCTGTGATTCAATTAGAATATTCCAGTAAGCCTTAAACTACTACAGTAAGACAGCCTGGGAGCTGGGTGCCTCTATATATCTTGCATTCAGTGAGTATTATGAGCCAAAGGAAATGGTTTGTTAGTTTTTTTCCCTTCTCAGCACAACTTCTAATTTCTTTGAAATGTATTTGTCAGAGGTCTGGCTATCACAGAGCAGAGAAGCAAGATGGGCATTGAATGAAAGCTCCCTGGCTGGCTTTTGAGTCTCTTTTTCTTCTGTAGTGAAGCTGCCAAGTATTGCCCGCCATGTGATCTAGTGTAGGGTGTCCCTGCCCGTGGCTGGGGGGGTTGGAACTAGATGATCCTTATGGTCCCTTCCAACCCTGACTGATTCTGTGATTCTTCGATACCTCTGAGTAATCCACCACGTGTTTTCACTTGCCAAAACACAAGAATGACTGAAGACAGTGCCTGCGGGAGGCTGCCCAGTGCAGATACCTGACCCAGCCCTCGGGAGCCTCTCTGCAGTGCCGAGACACCCAGATAGAGTGACATGGGATGTGGCTATCCTGTTTCAGCATCCACAGAATAAATATTGTAAATACTACTTAAGTCTCCTGTAAATACACTGCCATCAGAGAGCTTGGTTGCAGCCTGGCATACCCTTACCTGTGTGCAAACATGATTCCAATTGGTAATTCAGACTGGCCTGGAGTTAGTCCTGTCAGGACTGGAGCTGGGCTAAGCTGGCCTGGGAAGGTGATATTTGAATTGCAGGCAGGAGTTCATCTCCCAGAGTGGGCATCTCCAGTACTGCTGGCTTGCTTAGTGAGTTTGGGGATTTCAAAGCAACTGCAAGGATTTAAGTGTCAGAAGGGATGTTGGGAAGCCTGTGCTTGCCAAATGTGTTGGGAAGTGCCTCTAGGCAACTGCTGCCTCTCCACCAGGGCTTCAGTAGGAGCCAGGAAAGCTCCAGCACCCTGTTTTAGCACCAGCTCCCCTCTGCCAAGCTGGCATTACCCCTCTTGGCTTGATGTCACTTCTCTTGCCTTGTGCCAAAACAAGCCAGGAATCATCTCTTGGCTCCCGTAACTTGGGTGAGCAGGTAGCAAGCTCAGAGAAGAGCTCAGTGGTGAGGACAGGGATGTGCATCTTGGGCAAGAAGGTGGTGGAAGCTGCTGGCCACCTCAGCAGGAGAACAGCTGCCTCTAAACTCTACCAAGTCCTGCTCAAGACCAGTTTCAAGGATTTCAAGGGCCATCTGCTTTCTCCACCAATCTGTTATCTCTACCTCCCACACAATTCCAAGGTGATGCTTAACCCTGGGCCAGTCAGTAAGTCAGCTTCATAAATTTCTTGCCTGTGTCTACTTAGGGAAATATTTTCAAAGGAAATTTTGGTAATCACAGAAAAAAAAAAAAAGTGATTTGCATTCTGTGTTCTTGGGTTTGGCCTTTTTTTGGGAGGGGGGTAGACTCACATTCTCCCAAAACGTTATCTGGTTATTGTATTTTATTGTCTCCTAGTCAACATGAGTCTGACACCAAATTTATCCTAATCCTGGATAGAAGATTGGACACATGGACATCAGTCAAAATGACTCTCCAGAAAATAGCAGTAAGTCCTCTTTCATGTTAATTTCTTTTGCTATACTAAGTCATTGTGCTCATTCTGCATCACTTTCAGAAAGCCCTGAGAATGAGGAGCGATGCTGCTGCTGTTTTCTCTCTAGGTAGCATTTTGTTTTATGGCCCTATAATTAATTCAGACACATCTCTGTGCCCCATTTGAGCACCTAAATGAGCAGCTTGAGTACTGACTGATTCATTTGCTTGCTTTGGAACGTTTTCATAGTGGTTCAAATGCGTGTTGTGCCACGATAAGTGCTTTTGATGGGTGGAGGATTTGCCTTTGTTCATGCTCTTTCTAGACACTAGGTTATTAGTGAGACTATATTTTATCTAATTGTCAGTGACTGAAAGTGTTAGGGTCTTAAAACAAGCTTCATGAGCATTTGTATGTGGGCATGGGTGGAAAAATCTCTTTTAAATGTGTATGTGAGCATTTATTTATTTTAAAGATCTATTACGTATGTTTGTCTGCTGCACATCGTTTGTACAATGAGGATGGTGAGACCCTGGCAAAGGTTTCCCAGAGAAGTGGTAAATGCTCCATCCCTGAAACCATTCCAGGTCTGATTGAACAGGGCTCTGAGCAACTTGCTCTAGTTGCAAGACAGGAGACAGGCTGCGAGAGTTGGGGCTCTTTAGTCTGGAGACGAGAAGGCTCTGCGGAGACCTTATTGTGGCCTTCCAATATCTTAAAGGGGCCTACAAGAAAGCTGGTGAGAGACTTTTTAGGGCATCAGGTAGTGATAGGACTAGGGGGAATGGAGCAAAACTAGAAGCGGGTAGATTCATATTGGCTATGTTCTTCACCATGAAGGTGGTCAGACACTGGAACAGTTTGCCGAGGGAGGTGGTAGAAGCCTCATCCCTGGAAGATTTCAAGGCCAGGCTGGATGTGGCTCTGAGCAACTTGATCCTAGTGTGAGGTGTCCTTGCCCATGGCAGGGGGGTTAGAGCTAGATGATCCTTGTGGTCCCTTCCAGTTCTGACAATTCTGTGTTTATCTCTGCAGGGGGGTTGGACTGGATGACCTTTAATGGTCTCTTCCTACTCAAAGCATTCACTGATGATATGATGACCTCTCTAACCATATCTCAGAGTAAGCTTTTTGTAGCACAGCAATGCATTGTGGCTTAGGATATCAGAACTTGGTGTTACAGGAGTGCATGCAGTTATAGAAGAGTCAGGCTTAGACATGCGTGGGTAGATAGGAATTCATTGAAGACGCTTTCTACACCAGGCCATGCCGTGTAGGTAAGTTAACAAAAGTATTCTGGGTGTAGTATTATTGCCTTTGTTTCTGTTTATAATCATGGAAGAGGTAAAGGCATTCAGCCATCTGGTAGAGAATTAATTGGACAGTAAGTACTGAGAAAGAAACCTCTTACCCAGTCCTGGTTAGAAATGACAAAATTCAATCTTACACTGTTTTAGGGAGTTAATAGGTGGTACAGCTGAACTTGGTATCAGAAATGCCTGGCTTTGGCTTTTTGCTGGCAGGAAGAAGAGAGGGTTACCTTTTGGTGATGTGCCTAAGAAACCCCTGGCAATATTTTGGGGTCTGATTTTCCTGAATGTTACAAACTGAATTTTCCAAGTATGTTTACCAAAAAAGAAGCAGCAATGTCTAAAAAGTGGTTCTTTAAAGTTATCAAACTTCAGTTCTGCTGCCAGCGTTGTGAACAGGTGCTAGGGCTGAGAGCAGCCTTTAAGGGTGGTGGTGTTGCTTTGCATAGTTTCACATGGGAAAGACTACTGTCCTGATTTGTAGCTTGGGCAGCAGGGTCATTAATTTTGTGTTCAATAAGCGAATTTAATTATTCTGTGACTTTTGACCATACACACTCTTTGTGTACCTGCATGGGCTCTGTGTCCATGCAGAGAAGAGACTTTGCATGTAGTGCTGTCTCTGTTGGTAATGTGGAGGTGC
The DNA here is from genome assembly GCA_013400475.1 of Tricholaema leucomelas. Lineage (NCBI taxonomy): Eukaryota > Metazoa > Chordata > Aves > Piciformes > Lybiidae > Tricholaema lacrymosa > Tricholaema leucomelas. The sequence goes on along the minus strand of WAAF01003677.1, from coordinate 25,183 downwards.
TCTGTGCAGAGAGGAACAAAAAGCAGGAAACCTTTGTCCACTAAACCTTAAGAACTGGGAATCTTGCCTTAAAAACAGAGGCTGTCTTTGTTTCCAGGAGGTGTTTGACTGGACTTGCCTTTGTGCAGCCAACACATACAAAAAAGATGACATCTCAGTTTCTTTCCAGTTGTAAACCACAACCCATACTGCAGAAAATGTTATTTTCCCCCAGATCTTGGTGTAATTTTGGAACAAAGAAGTGCAAATAAGCTGAATTTGAAATAGGCAGGATGCCCTATTTTTTTTTCAGCATATGTATGTGTGATTGCAGCTCTGCGCTTGTGCATCTGATCGGGAGGAAAAAAAAAGTGTACCAGGCTGTAGAGATTTTAATTTAACTCTTTATATGTGTCTCTAATTGCTTGGCCAAGCCCTGCTCATGCTGGTACCACTTGCCTTGGTGCCAGAGGGCAAGCCTCAGGTTTGGGCAGGAGCATCTTTCCTTAGCCCCTCTCCCCAAATTCAGAAACGTCGTTAAAGCATCCTGTCTGGATTTATCGCGGCGGGAGGCAGTGAAGGGTGAAAGCTGCGAGCTTGAGAGCCTCACTCCTCGAAGGAAAAGAAGCTGGCCCCGCTGCAGCCTGATTTTTGGCATTCCACCTTAAAACCAGCCCGGCGCTGGGCAGCAGCCGGGAGCGGGAGCCGAGAGCCGGGTGTCAGGAGCCCTGCTCGCCCCTGTCCCCCCGTGCTTGCCCCGGCCGCGGTTCCCAGCCCGCCTCCCACCCGCGGCGGAGGCCCCGGCCCGGTGGCGTTGGCGGGGCGATGGCGGAGGCGAGCCCGCGGCGGGGCGGGCGGCGGGCCGGCGGCACTGCGGTAAGGCTGCAGCGAGCGGGGCCGGGCGGCGGCGCGGAGGCCAGAGAGGCCCTTTTGGAGCGGGGAAGGGGATAGCGGGAGCGGGGACAGTGGTCGGAGCGGCTTTAATCGAGCAGCGCCCGGGGCGGGGGTGTGTATGCCTGTATTTTTGGTGGAGCATCTTCATAGCCAGGCTCTCCTTGTAGCATCGCTGTCCTGCAGCGCTGCTTCCAGCGCATCCCTGGAATGCCGCGGGAGAGGCTTGCTCGTAAAGAAAGCCTCTGCGGAGACAGGGACCCTGGCTGAATCTGGTGCACCATCGGTGCTGGCAGCATCGCTCGGGGGTTAATGGTGCAGGCGGCTGAAGAAAGGGAGCAGAGCGCTGTGGAGTTTGGCCGTGGCTATGAGGGAAGTTAAGCTCCGGCTAGCGGCGCTCGGCATTTTACTGTGTGGCTTTTCCTTTAAGGGACACCAGAAAGTCATTCCCTTCAGCACCTGTGTAAGGACCGCTGGCCTCAGCCTCCCTTACCCACTGACAAACTTACTGCCAGATACAGCTTTTTCCTTCTATTTCTATGATTTCTAACCTCAGGAATGTGCCAGGGAACCTCAGGGAAGAACATTTGCTGAAAATTGAATTTCTGAAATTGGTGAAAATCACATTAAATGCATCAAGATGAGCTGTTTTCTCTAGGGAGGTAATAGCAGTGGTGCTTTCAGTGTGTGCTAACCCTTGTGCTTTAGTAGCCTGGTTCATCTCTATGAGATATTAGGGAAAATGTACTGAAACAGGCTACCCAGGGAGGTGGTGGAGTCATTCGGGAAGTCATAGCTGAAGGCATTCAGGAAACATGTGGACATGGCACTTTGGGATATGGTTTGATGGCCATGGTGGGATTAGGTTAGGTTAAATTGGTGATTAGGCTCAGTGATCTTAAAGGTCTTTTCCAACCAAAACAATTAGGATTACGTCAGGGTACATGGTTATAGCTGAGTGTGCATTGAAACAAGTTGCTAAACTGGGGCCTTAAGGTATACACCTTTATGTCCTCAAGGGGAAGAGTGCTCTCAGCATGGTCTTTGGCCAAGGAGATAGATGTGAATCGCTGCCAACTGCCTGATCTAGTGAAATTCTGCCAGCAGTTTTCTGTGTTTCCTGGTGTGCTGCAGAGGAAGAGCAGAGGGCAAAGGCTTTGGAGGGCTCTTTTAAGTTCTTTGTTACATAACCCCAAGGCTGTCAAATGCACAAATCTGTGGTGTTACAGATAATAATAAGAACCATAAGGCAAGATGAAGGACCCTTTTGTCTTTGCTTTCTTGAGCATATTGTGTGGAAGGTTTTTTTTTCACCCCTCAGCAGTATCATTGGAGTTCAGTTTGTGTGTAACTTACCTACACTTCACTCCTGCAAAGAAATGGAGTTGTAGCAGTGATCAGAAAAGATCCAGTGACCTCAAGAATGTTATCTCTCTGGAATTCTTGGTCGGTCTTTATATATTTTTACATAGATATATTTTAATGATTTCATCCTTTATTTTAAATCTTGTAAGAGGGCACAGGACATGGTTGGATTTGTGACTGTCTTTCTGCAAGCTAAATTTTTAGTTAGGTTTTTATTTTGGGCTTTTGCACGCTTGAAGTACATTAGGTGCCATTTGCAAGGCTGTATTTCTAGTGTTGTATCTACTCCTAAGTGCTGACCTTGATCCTGTATGCATAAGATCAGCTGAAAAGACCTCCAAATGCTTTCTAAACCGCATAGAAATCAAATCGCCTGTCCTGGAAACACAGCTACTGCTGACGTGAAACGTATCAAGAAGCTAAAGCTTAGTGTGTGCCGAGCATAAAGTTTGCCCCTGTTGTGGATGTGGCAGAAGGACCTGAATGCCAGGTGATAGCCTTTTGTATGTTGTGTGGGACATGTTGGCATCCTGAATTCACAAACCCAAGGGTGTCCCAAGGCACATTTGCTCTCAGAGAGGCATTTCACACCTTAGTGTTACTGCAGTGTAGTCTTGGCAGGCAGCTCTGTTTGCCTCCTGATTGCTGGTCCATCTTACTGGAACCGTGGGCTTCCTGCCTGAAGGCTCTTAGGAGAACATGTCTACAGGTTCCCATGGGCTGATACACTTTGAAGACCCAGGCCCTTCCTCCATAGAGTCAGCTCTGTGCACAAGGGGTGAATGTCACAAAGGACTTGAAGGAGTAGGAAAGGGCAAAGCAGACTCATCTCTGCTTGAAGTGCAGGACAGGGGCTGGAGGGGGGTAATGAGATAAAATCACAGGAGCACTCATCTGTGACTGGTTGTTCTTCTCATATATATTCTTGATGTGTTTTTCAAGAGGTCAAGGTCAGAGCCTCAAATTCAGACAGCTGATCACACTGTTCTGTTTCTGAGCTGGAAACAGTGTTTTTTTCCAAATCTGTGGGAATTCCTCTTTGGAGTCACCTATAATGGACTCATAACCATGCATAAGGACTTGGCCTTACAAAGCCTTGGTTCAGATCTCCCCTTCTACTCCGCACTGGTGAGACCCCACCTGGAGTATTGCATCCAGTTCTAGAGCCCCCATTACAAGAAGGATGTGAATGTGCTGGAGCGTGTCCAGAGAAGGGCCATGAGGATGATCAGAGGGCTGGAGCAGCTCTTCTGTGAGGACTGACTGAAAGAGTTGGGGCTGACTCTGGAGAAGAAGAAGCTCCCAGGTGACCTTCTTGTGGCCTTCCAGGATCTGAAGGGGACCTACAAAAAAGCTGTGGAGGGACTTTTTAGGCTATCAGGGAGTGACAGGACTAGGGGGAATGGAGCAAAGCTGGACGTAGGGAAATGCAGGCTGGCTGTGAAGAGGAAGTTGTTGAGCATGAGAGTGGTGAGAGCCTGGAATGGGTTGCCCAGGGAGGTGGTTGAGGCCCCATGCCTGAAGGTGTTTAAGGCCAGGCTGGTTGAGGCTCTGGCCAGGCTGATCTAGGGTAGGGTGTCCCTGCCCATGGCAGGGGGGTTGGAACTAGATGATCCTTGTCCCTTCCAAACCTGACTGATTCTGTGATTCTAAGTCAGTCTGAACCACTAACACCAGGAGTGCAGAGCCTGTCTTGGAGCAAAAGCATCCTATACTTTGAGATTTGCAGCTATTGTTGATATCTCTGAAAGTTTTTGTGGAGATGCTCCTGTTGTCCTGTCTGCAGAGAAATGCCCACTGGGAAATTGCCAGGATGAGGCAAACATGAATATAAGGGTAGGTGTGAGGGAATGGCACATGATGGACTCGCAGCTCAGCAGGAATAGGCACAACATTGCTGTGGACACCGTTCCTCTTGGGATGTCCTAGTGCCATGGGATGTGCTGGGGCATGAAGACTGTTAAGAGCAAGCCAGGTCAGCCAATGGGCCTGGAAAGAACAACAATTACTGAGTCCAGGAGAGAGCCAGCGTGGTGAGGTGGAAGAGGCAGCCAGCTTCTCTGGGACATGCTGGAGGATGAGTGTTGAGCTTGCCAGAGACTTTCCAGTGAAATATGAATGCTGTAAATTTTCAGTTCATTCAAAATATCTACAAGCCTGTACCAGTTCTGATGGTGCTTTCTTCAATGAAGGTGTTCAGCGTTCCAGGCAGAGATTCTGCTCATAGTGAGGAACCACTCCAACTCCTTGGAGATTCCCAGTAGCCATTGGAGGGTTTTCTTTTCTCAAGTTAAAAATCCTGAGCTGAGCAGAGTCTCTGAGATAGCTTTGTCTTCAGAGCTGCCTCTAATAGCAGGGCTTGCCTCGTGTTGTCCTGAAGCAGAGATGAGCTTTTTGTAGAGCTAATTAGGCAGGTATTGAAGCCGGGAGCTGAACCTGAATCTCTTGTAGCCTCTCACCCACACTCTCTTGGGGAAGACCTGTCTCAGAGCTTTTAAAGTCAGGTGACTCCATGGCCAGATTCAGGCCTTTGGCCTGTCTGCAGGTTTGCTGGAGTTGGAAGGTGGTTCCTTGTGTGCCTGGGGCTGGCAGCTGTTTCAGAGACCTTGCATGCTAGGCAGATGCAGTGTGATAGAAGTACTGCACCCAGGGCCTGGAGCAGAAGTACTGCACCCAGGGCCTGGAGCCAGCGTAAACACCTCTGTAGTTCATGGTTTGCTTTTGTTTCTAATGCCAGGTGCTTTGTCCCTGGCACCATTCTTGTTGACTTCCAAAGAGTATGAATTTGGCACTTCATTGACATGGATTTCTTCTTTTTTTCCCCCTTTCTCCTCCTTTAAATAACAGCAGATCAATATATTGAATTTATGTGACGTTTTTTGGAGCCTTAAATCCACTATGCATTTCCGAGTGGAGTTGTGGGCAATGGGAGCCACAACCTGACCTTTCCTACACCAGAAAACTTAACAAATGGGTCACAGTGCAGTTCATGGATGTCAGATCTCAACTGCAAATCATGGCTTTTTGGAACAACACTAATGCCTGTTTACAGGAGAAGGACCTGGGGGTCTGGGGTGATGAAAAGCTCAACATGAGCCTGCAGTGTGCATATGCAGCCCAGACAGCAACCCTGTGCTGGGCTGCAGCAAGAGCAGTGTGGGCAGCAGGGCAAGGGAGGTGATTCTCCCCCTTTACTCTGCTCTCGTCAGACCCCACCTGGAGTACTGTGTGCAGTTCTGGAGCCCCCAACACAAGAAGGACATGGAACTGCTGGAGTGAGTCCAGAGGAGAGCCACAAAGATGATCAGAGGGCTGCAGCAGCTCTGCTATGAGGACAGGCTGAGAGAGTTGGGCCTCTTCAGCCTGGAGAAGAAGAGGCTTTGAGGAGACCTTAGAGTGGCTTTCCAGTATCTGAAGGGAGCCTACAGGAAGGCTGGGGAGGGACTATTGACAAGGTCTAGTAATGTCAGGACAAGGGGTAATGGGTTTAAGCTGGAGGAGGGGAGATTTAGACTGGATGTTAGGAGGAAGTTCTTTACAGTGAGGGTGGTAAGACACTGGCACAGGTTGCCCAGGGAGGTTGTGGATGCTTCCTCCCTGGAGGCATTTAAGGCCAGGCTGGATGAGGCCTTGAGCAACCTACGCTAGTGGGAGGTGTCCCTGCCTATGGCAGGGGGTTGGAGCTGGATGATCCTTGAGGTCCCTTCCAACCTAAACCATTCTATGATTCTACAGGAGCAGTCTTTGTTTTGAAGGCTTAGATTAAGTGCCCTGCAGTGCAAAACACCTAAACATGTTCATTACTTGGTATAGCTGCTGCTATCATGTTTCATGGAGGAGGATATGTAAGGAGGGATAGCCCTTGCAGGACTTGAGAGTAAATCATGTCTTAATTAACTCTTAGTTATTAGTTCTGGGCTCCTCAGTTCAAGGACAAAGAACTACTGGAGAGAGTCCAGCAGAGAGCCACTGAGATGCTGAAGGGACAACAACATCTGCAGTACAAGGAAAGGGTGAGAGATCTGAGGCTGCTTAGTCTGGAGAAGAGAAGACTGAGAGGAATCTCATCAATGCTGATGATATCTAAAGGGCGAGTGTCAGAAGGATGGGGCCAGACTCTTCTCAATGGTGTATAGTGACAGGTCAAGGGGCAGTGGACATGAACTGGAATACAGGAGGCTCCATGTAAACATAAGGAAAAAGTTCTTTACACTAAGAGTGCTGGAGCACTGGAACCAGGCTTCACAGAGAGGTTGTGGAGTCTCCCTAACTGGAGGCATTCCAAACCCACCTGGATGTGCTCCTTTGTGATTTGCTCTGTGTGGTCCTGCTCTAGCAGCAGGTGTAGACTAGATAACCTTCAGAGACCCCTTCCATCCCTTATCATTCTGTGGTTCTGTGTAACTCAGTTCTTTGCATCATGCATTTGTCCATAATTTAATGATGTGACTCCTACTTTCTCAAAAACTGTTTTTTTTCATTTCCAAACACCCTTTTCACAGCTCTAGTTAAAGCACACACCTGCCAACCATATGCTTGAAAAAGGCTCCAGCAGGGCATACAGGAAATTCCAAATCCTTACCACAGATTAAATGTTGCCTTGTAATTAGCAGGGACCAGAAGAGTATGCTTGACGCAGTTATGGGGTGATTAGCAAGTTTGGCAATCAATTTTGCCTCCTCAATCTGTCGTTGTTTTTGATGTCCCAGCCCTCTCTTCCCTGCTAAGTTGTGATTTCACTCCCCAAGTTACAATGCTGAGCACAAGATGTAGGATTATAAGTTTATAATAAGTGGCTCTCCAAGATGCACAGCTGGGTTCCTGCCTGCTCCAAAGGGGAGAGGAGCTGGACAACCCTTCTGCAGTTACATCTCATCATTTAGGGAGTATTCTGCCTCTGTACTCAGCACTGGTCAAGCCACACCTTGAGTACTGTGTCCAGTTCTGGGCTTCTCAATTCAAGAGAGATGTTGAGATACTGGAACATGTCCAGAGAAGGGTTCCACAGCTGGTATGAGGCCTGGAGCACAGCCCTGTGAGGAGAGGCTGAGGGAGCTGGGGGTGTGCAGCCTGGAGAGGAGGAGGCTCAGGGCAGACCTCATTGCTGTCTACAACTCCCTGAAGGGAGGCTGTAGCCAGGTGGGGTTGATCTCTTCTGCCAGGCAAGCAGCAACAGAACAAGGGGACACAGTCTCAAATTGTGCCAGGGGAGGTCTAGGCTGAGTGTTAGGAGGGAGTTCTTTCCAGAGAGAGTGATTGGCATTGGAATGGGCTGCCCAGGGAGGTGGTGGAGTCACCATCCCTGGAGGTGTTGAAGCAAAGCCTGGATGTGGCACTTAGTGCCATGATCTGATTGATTGGCCAGGGCTGGATGCTAGGTTGGACTGGATAATCTTGGATGTCTCTTCCAACCTGCTTGATTCCATGATATCTCTGAACCACTCACAGTGTTTTCCTCCTGAAAATGAGAAAGGGCTATCAGGGGCAATCAGAAAAAAAAGAAACTAAGATCTGAATGATTTTCCCTCTTTTCATAGCATTTGAAAGGCATTTTTGGATCTTCCATATGCTGTCTCTGTTTCTTTGCAGGCATCTTTCCCAGGGAACCTGCACTTGGTGATGGTTCTCCGTCCCACGGGCTTCTTCCAGCGCACCTTCACTGACATTGGCTTTCGGTTCAGTCAGGAGGATTTTCTGCTCAAGTTACCGGTATGAGCGTACAGAGATGTTGTGCCTGTGCATGACTGGAGCCTCTCTGTGCACCTTGGGTGGGGGGATGACAGCTTCTTACTCTGCAGGCACCTACATGAAGAGTAACCTGAGTGTCTCTGCCAGAAGTGCTCTGTTTCCAGCAAATCTTTCTCCATCACATCTCTCCTCTAGCATTTTTCAGTGCCCTTGTGCATGGTTTGCTCTCCACAGATCACATCCATGCTAGTGAGTGGTGATCTTCTCAACTTGTCTTCATGGCCCATTTAGCACTGGTTAGACCACACCTTGAGTACTATGTCCAGTTCTGTGCTCCTCAATTTAAGAAAGATGTTGAGATGCTTGAATATGTCCAAAGAAGGGCAACAAGGCTGATGAGGGGGCTGGAGCACAGCCCTTTGAGCAGAGGCTGAGGGAGCTGAGGTTGTTTAGCCTGGAGAAGAGGAGTCTGAGGGGAGACTTCATTGCTCCATGAAACTACCTGAAGGGATGTTGTAGCCAGGTAGGGTTGATTTCTTCCAGGCAACCAGTGCCTAGAGACGTGGTGGAGTCTCCATCTCTGGAATCATAGAATCATAGAATGGTTTAGGTTGGAAGTGACCTCAAAGGTCATCTAATTCCAACCCCCTGCCATAGGCAGGGACACTTCCCACTAGGACAGGTCACTCAAGGCCTCATCCAACCTGGCCTTGAACACCTCCAGGGAGGGAGCTTCCGCAACCTCCCTGAGCAACTTGTGCCAGTGTCTCACCACTCTCACTGGAAAGAACTTCTTCCTAACATCTAGTTTGAATCTCCCCTCTGCCAGTTTAAACCCTTTACTCCTCATCCTGTCATTACAGGACCTCGTAAATAGTCCCTCCAGGCTGAAGAGCCCCAACTCTCATAGCCTGTCCTCATAGGAGAGGTGCTTCAGCCCTCTGAGCATCCTCAGAGCCCTTCTCTGGACTCACTCCATGTCCTTCTTGTGCTGGGGGGTCCAGAGAATCATTCAGATCCTCCCTGAACGTGTTCCTGTGCGACCTTTATGTGACCCTTCCTTGGCAGAGGTGTTGGACTCGATCTCCAAAGGTCCCTTCCAACCCCTACCAGTCTGTAATCTGTGTATGACCTGAGTAGAAGCAATGATCAGCCTTCTGATGGTGTTGCCTTGTTTGTAGGTTGTTATGCTGAGCTCGGTTAGTGATCTGCTGACGTACATTGATGAACACCAATTAACCCCGGAGTTCGGAGGCACCCTGGAGTACTGCCACAGCGAGTGGGTCATCTTCAGGACTGTACGTACCGGGGCTCTGCTCTGGGGTGTTTGGGACTGATTGGGGAAGGTTTTCTCTAAGGCCCTGGGTAGCTGAAAGGAAGCCTTAATGCCAGCTACATTTCCTCAATCGAATCTGCAAGGGAGTCTGGTGCCCTTAGATTTATCAGGGAACTGAGTGATTAATTGCATCAGGTTGCTCTTGCAACTGCTTCTGGAAGATTTCTGTTCTTAAGCCTCTACTGAAATTCCCTTAAAGGTAGAGACAAAGTAGGCCTTTTTTGGGTTTGTTTGGATTTTTTTTTGAGTAATGGTTGTTTCATCTCCTTAATATCACAAATGTGTTTGGGAACCTGGACAATGAGACTGCTCTCTGCACACTGACTGACTGCAGAGAATTCAGACACTTTATTTTTGCTTTACAAAACTTTTAATTCTTTCATACTGCCAAGAATCAGACATTTTGTTCCCTGAGCTGTGCCTTGCCCTGTGTTTCTGTGCAAACTCTTAGTTGCCAGTGAGACTCTCACCAGATTGATGACAGGTTGGATTCTCCCTTACCTTCCCGTCAAATCTGTACCAGACATCCCCATGCCTCTTGCCCTGCAACATCATCCACACCAGCAGATATGGAGTTGAGTTGACAAAAGCACAAGACATTGGAACACTTCAAGCTGTTGCTTGTGCCATTTTACACCCAGTGCACTGCCAAATTAACAAGTGTTCTAAATCTTTTGGCTCCTAGTTTTGTTCTTTTCCATGATGTGTTAAAGCCATAGCAGCATAGCTTTCACACTTGGAGACAAAAATGACAAAATGAGTGACAAAACAAAAAGTGAATCTGAGAAAAGGATGGTTTCTAGATCAGAGCTGCATATGGTAGATAAGTATCCATGTATGTAGATTAAAAAAAAAAACCTTCTCAAAATTCCCTTCTTGTGTGCTTGTAAAAGATTCCCTGAAAATTCTATGCAAAATACACATTGCTTAAAGAAAATATAAATCTGAGTTTATTGCCATGTCCTCGAAAGCACAGCCAGAGCTTATGAGCAAGGCTGGGAGAGTCTCACCCTGCCCCGTGGTGTGAGAGAGCTGTCTGGTGTCCACAGCTCCCACTGGCTGGCAGGGATGCGCTAGGGAATTACTAACAGCACTCATTTCCAGCCCGCTGTCTCCAGTTTGGCACTGGCAGGCTGTTTAGCTCACTCTTTTGTTCTCTTGCTAAAGCTGTGGATGAGGTGGCTGTGGTGCCATACTGCCTTGGAAGCCACTATTTGGGCTTGCAAAACTGGAAACATCCATCACCTAGAAGCCACATATGTCTCCAAAGCTCTGCTGTCTGGAGACTGTGGGTTAACCAGAGGAGAATAGAAGAGGAATTACAGGAATTTGTGAGATGATCCGATAGAGGCTTCTGTTACAGGTGTCTGAGATGTATCCTAGGGTGGTTTCTGCTGTAGATCTCCAAGACGAATCCTATAGTGGTTTCTGCTGTAGATCTCCAAGATGAATCCTATAGTGGTTTCTGCTGTAGATCTCCAAGGCGAATCCTATAGTGATTTCTGCTGGTGGTCTCCAAGATGAATCTTATAGTGGTTTCTGCTCTAGATCTCCAGGATGAATCCTATAGTGGTTTCTGCTGTAGGTCTCCAGGACAAATCCTATAGTGGTTTCTGCTGTAGATCTCCAAGGTGAATCCTATAGTGGTTTCTGCTGTAGATCTCCAAGGTGAATCCTATAGTGATTTCTGCTGTAGATCTCCAAGGTGAATCCTATAGTGATTTCTGCTGTAGATCTCCAGGATGAATCCTATAGTGGTTTCTGCTGTAGATCTCCAAGGTGAATCCTATAGTGATTTCTGCTGTAGATCTCTAGGATGAATCCTGTAGTGGTTTCTGCTGTAGATCTCCAAGGTGAATCCTATAGTGATTTCTGCTGTAGATCTCTAGGATGAATCCTGTAGTGGTTTCTGCTGTAGATCTCCAAGACGTGATAGGGACAAATTTCAGGGTGCACAAGAGCAGGCAGCAGAAAGCGAAGCATGCCCAATGCTGTTCTTATGTAAGCCCCTTTTAGGGATTCACCCTGCACTAAAAGCCACCTGGCTGTGTGTTGGTGGCCACTAGCTAATGTTCTGCAGCACGTCAGCTTCATCTGCAGTGGACATCTCACTCATCTCTCTCAAAGCAAGCTGCTAGGCCAGCCTGCAGATCTCATCCCCAGCTCTTCACCTACCCTTAATGAGCTGTGGGAATGTTCTGTGTCCCAGACTGATTGCAATTATCATCTCCCACCAGGCAATAGAGAGTTTTGCACTCACAGTAAAGGAAATTGCTCAGATGTTGCAGTCCTTTGGCATGGAGCTGGCAGAGACCGAGCTACCAGAGGACATGTATTCAATCGAGCGCATCCTGGCCCTGCGCACGGAGAAGTACTACCAGCTCAAGGTATGTCTCAGCAGCAGCTCCTGCTTCCAGCCTCTCCTCACACAGCAAGATGGGATTTCTTGGGTTTGCCTGTTTGTTTGGTGCCCACTCCTCCTTCCCTCCCATGCATGTGTATGTGCTGACAGCCAAAACATAGCACAGTGTGACTCTTTCTGCATTACCATTACATTTGCCATCCACTTGAGTGAATTACCCTGCCAGCAGCCAGCAAACTGTCTCACCTGCCACCTCCTTGCTGGCTGAAGAAGTTGGTGTCTGCAGTATGCTCCTCCTGTGTGCTTTACGTGCCTTGGTGGCAGGAGGGCAGGTGGTAGGCTTCACTACCTGGGTGTTTGTGTTCCCTACTGTGGAATCTCCTGCACTTCACCCCAGTGGCTGGAGGAAACTGCACCAAAGATCATTAGCATGTCTGGAGGGATGCTTTGTCCCTAGGTCCCTTCACATGATGCAGCTTCAATGGGGGGACTTAAGGGAACAGTGGTGCAAAGCATCCAAGGTGAAGGTTTTGTGCAAGTGCATTGTATGGAACATTCATGATCATGGAATCACGGAATGCTAGGGGTTGGATGGGACCTCTGGAGATCAGGTAGTTCAACCCTTCTGCTAAAACTGGGTCACCTTGAGCAGGTTGCATAGGTGACTTTTGAAAGTCTCCAGAGAAGGTGACTACACAACCTGGCACTCTGAAAGAAAGCAAGTTTGTCCTGAAGTTCAAATGAAACCTCCTGCATTCTGGTTTGTACTCATTGCCCCTTGTCCTATTACTGGCCACCAGTGATGTGATTGGCCCAGATAAGGTCCCTGTTTTTCTATGCCCTCTTAAACAGCAATTGTATCTTTAATATTTTAAGACCTTTTTTCCAACTGTTTGTGATTGTGAATGAAATTATTATAGGAGTTAGTGGAAGATTTAATGCAGCCAGCTGCTGCTGTACCAGACTGTTGTCTTTGCTGCTCCTGCGTCTTTCTGAGGACAGTCCAGGTCTGTCCTCAAACCCTCACTTGAGAAACAATTCCTGTGTTAATAGCAGTGCTGAGGGCTGAAGAGAGAACTCCTTTGCTTTATGGCTGGGCTCATTGATATAAGCCAAAGAAGTACAACTACATTCATTAATAATCACTTGTCATGAGACAGTGAGTTCCCAGAAGGCTGCTTGTAAGAAATATGCAAATGGAGATCTAAAGTGTGCTGTGTGTAGGCATAAATCCATGTGCCTATGTATAGAAAGTGTTACAGATCCTGCCAATAGTCCTTTATTCCTTTTTTGGCAATGAAGAGCTCTGTATTATAAAAGTAGCAGTTGCATGTATTGCAATGTGGCTTATGGACTGAAACCTCAGGCTTAGGACTTGGGTCACAACAACCCCGTGAGCGCTCTGGGCTTGGGGTGGAGTAGCTGGAAAACTGCCCAGCAAAAGAGGAACTGCAGGTGTTGGTTGATAGCTGGACAAACATGAGCCAGTAGTGTGCTCAGGTGGCCAGGAAGGCCAGCAGCTTCCTGGTCTGAATCAGGAATTGTGTGGCCAGTAGGAGCAGGGAAGTGAACATGCTCCTGTACTCAGCACTGCTGAAGCTGCACCTCAAACTGCGTTCAGTTTTGGGACCCACAATCCAAGGAGCACACTGAGGTGCTGTAGTGTGTCCTCCATGCAGCAAAGGGCAATGAAGCTGGTGAAGGATCTGTGAGATGTGGCTGAGGGAGCTGAGGTTTAGTCTGGAGAAGAGAAAACTGAGTAGAGACATCACACTCTACAGCTTCCTCAAAGGAGGTTGTAGCCAGGTGGGTGTTGGTTTCTTCCCCCTAGTCACAAGTGATGAGAGGAAATGGCCTCAAGTTGCACCAGAGGAGGCTTAGATTAGATATGAGGAAAAAAAGACTTCACAGCAAAGGTTCTCAAGCCCTGGAACAGGAATCTCAGACTAGTAGTGGAGGCACAATCCCTGGGTAGTATCTAAAAGATGTGTAGATTTGGTGCTGAGAGGCATTGTTTTGCTGTCTTAATGGTTGAACTCAACAAACTTAAAGAGCTCTACCAATCTAACTGATTCTATGATGGTATGGCCAAAGTGTAGGGGTGAATATTCACTCCACAACATAGTCCTGTGTATGAAGCAGTCAGCAACACACACATTGTGGGGAAAATAAAGCACACTGTGTTTTCATTTGCATATAAAGCACAGCAGCACTTGGCACAAGGCATCTGTTGCTTTTAATGCCTCATCTATCAATTTCATGTATCAAAACCACTCGCTGGCTTGTAACTGAAAAGAAGTTTGTTGGCTTTTTTTTTTTGTTCCTTCTAAGACCATGAAAGATAGAAGCAGATGAGAAAGTGTGCACAGATTGTGATGACAGGATCCTGGCCTCTCTTGTGACAGCCCCAAGATTGGTACAGCTGATTCCTGTGTTCAGATAATGAGTTGATCAGAATCATTTATGTAGCTGTGATAGTGAACAGAAGCAGCTGGTTGCAAACATAATGCAAAACTCACAGACGTCAATTACACAGAGTAACCAAGACATTAACCTCTTTGATATGCTGAATGGGAAAGAAAAAAGTTAACACCTGTTTTGTAGTCAGGTTCATTTGCTGTACATGTGATGGAAGGCTTTGAATGTAGAGGAGAAGATGGAGCTCTGGAGAGTGGGCCCCTCAATACAAGAAGGACATTGAGGTGCTGCAGGGTGTCCAGAGAAGGGCAACAAAGCTGCTGAAGGGTCTGGAGAACAGATCTGGTGAGGAGCATCTGAGGGAAGTGTGGTTGTTTATTCTAAAGGAGGACGAGGGGAGACCTTCTCACTACAACTCCCTGACAGGAGGTCAAAGCCAGGTAGAGGTTGGTCTCTTCTCTCGAGTAACAAGTGAAAGAACAAGAAGTAATGGCCTGAAGTTACACCCAGAAAGGTTTAGTTTGGGTATTAAGAAGAATGTCTTTACTGCAAGAGTAGTCAGGCATTGCAACAGGCTGTCCAGGGAGGTGGTGGAGTCACCATCCTTGGGAGGTGTTAAAAAGATGTATAGAGATGGCACTCTGGGACACGTTTTAGTGGGCATAGTGGTGTTAGGTAAATAATTGGGCTTCATCATCTTAGAGGTCTTCTCCAAGTGAAATGATTCAATGATTCTATGCAGGAGGATGAAATAACAGTCACCTGCAGTCTAAAGCATGCTGTATAATTCCTCTTCTCTTTTGAGTCTGTTGAGTGTCAAAAGAAGATATTTTGCCTTGCACTCCACTTCTGTGATGTTTTAGTTATAGTGGCAAAGTGGCAGTGGACACTTGGTGTGTGGGAGAGGTTGTGTCCTTCTCCTCTGGGGCTGCTGCCTTGAAGATGATCTTATGTTTAAGTTGCTGTGAGCTGTCTGTGGCAGGCAGTGTTTAAGCAGATATGTACTTTAAGAATCTTCTCCCTGATGTGTTTTTGCCATTGTTTCTCTTGTGATAGAAATCTGTCCCTCTCCTAGGTTGGACTCTTACTCTTCCAGAGCTGGATTTTCAATGCATACAGAGCTTCTTCCAGCTTGGTTCATTAGCCATTTCTTCCTTCTCACCTGTGTTTGCTCTCTTTTTTCCCTCTGAAAACAATTGACTAAATGTACCTGTTTGCTTTGAGGCTGAGCCCGACGCAGCTGATACTAATGAACACACCCAGGGTTTCAATTTCCTCTAAGTGGAGGTTGCAGCAAAAGTGCTGACTTGCCTCTGCACCTAGAAGCTCCAGTAAGTGGTGCCACATGCTGTCAGCTCCAGCTTTGTCTCATTATGGGATGCCCTTCCTACAACCTCCTGAGATGACTTTGATGGGGAAGCACAGCCTCTAAGCCACAGAAATACTTGCTTGAATACATGGACTTGTAGCTAGATACAAACCCACCTGCTCACAGAGAGGGAGCTGTGGTGGTGCTGTCCTCCTGCCTTTTGGATCATTTTGTAGTCTGACGTTTTCATGTGTGCCAGTTTTAACCCAGCGTTCTCCAGCTCCAGGGGTTAACCCCATGTTTAGGGGGCTAGACTGTCTCCTGGAAGTTCTTTAGTCTGATGGATCCTGGTTCTTCATTTCATACAGGAAAACTAAGCAAGGAAAACACAAAATGAGTTTCCCTTACCTCATAAAATGTAGCCTGAATCAGGAATATTTTTTGCATTATACAGGAAGATATTACAGCAGTGACAAAAGAAGGAAACTTGCTCTTGAGCAGTTTTGAAGAGCCTGATGTGGAAGAATGCAGTCAGGACCAAGAGCACGAGAGGCCTGGAGACTGGGAGACCGTGAATAGGTGAGTGCCCTGTGTTCTGATTGGTTTGATGTTTGAGTGGGAATGCCCATGTTATTTAAGTGTAGATGAGATGTGTTACTCAGATCACTATCAAACAGCTAAGGACAAAAAGAATTTTGCTCCAGGCCCATCAAACTGCTTCTCTCAAACAACTTTGACCTGCTCTGTTTTTTGCCTGTCACTGATACGATGAAGCAGGTACAGGGTTATCCCATGTCCAACTCTGAGGTAAAGGGAGATGGCAATAAATGCTTCTCCAAGGTCCTGTCATCTGCAGTGATGGTGTCATTAAAACTCTCTCTGAGGTCTTCACAAGTCACATATACACATCTGTTGTCTTCTCCTGAAGACCAGGTCCAGAAGCAATGAATAAGCAATGTCCAGGGCTTATCTATCTCCTCTTATCTTCCCTTTGCAAACTGTTCCAATCCTGTCCTTTTTCTGTGCTCAAGGTTACTTGGTCAGCTGCATGAGATGGAGACTGCTTTTGATGGCTTCTGGGAAAAACATCAGTTAAAAATGGAGCAATATTTGCAACTGTGGAAGTTTGAGCAAAGTTTTCAAGAGGTATGCTCTCAATTGCCTCTGTGAGGGATGCTGAACTTGTGTTGGGTTTTAGGTCTGTGGTGCCAGGGTGCAACATTTCCCTGTGCTAAATTTAATACCTGCCACCTGACTGTTTAGAGGGACAGCTGCATGAGAAAGTCTCATCAAGCACTGAACATCTGACAGCAGAGTAAGCAAATGTGATGGAGAAAAAGACATTAGCCAATTGGGAATTGTGCTGGATTAATGATAAAACCAATGTGAGGAGCTGCCTGTGTAAATAATGCAGCATTTTGGACAGGATCTTAGGAAGGGGTTCTTCAGTACCGGGGTGGTGAGACTCTGCCCAGGGAACCTGTGGATTCCTGCTGCCTGAGGGAGAGTTCCAGGTCAGGTTGGATGAGGCCTTGAGCAGCTTGAGCCTAGTTAAGAGGTGTCCCTGCCTCTGGCAGGGAGGTTGCAGTAGATGATCTCTGAGATCCATTCCAGCCTGAGCCATTCTATGATCAGATGCCCTTCATCTGGCAGAAGGAGGAGTTGGAGGATAAAAGGAGGGAGAAGTTTTTGTGCTTTTTCCTTTGGGAATGTTTAATTTATGCTGCTGTTCCTTGACTCTGGCAGGTCCAGCTAGCTTGGCGGGGGGACCACTGCGCTTCCTCCTACAGAGCTAATTTAGGTATCATTGTCCTGCAGTCACACAGGTTTTGCTGACAGAAGCATCTTTGAATTTAGAAATTAGTTCTTGGACACTAGTTTTATCATTTGATTTAGCAGTCTTAGCTAGAATGTGATTAACTTCAGTCTGAGAATGGTTTTCTGCCTGTGCTTTGTAGCCTTCTGCAGCAGTCTTCTTCTCTGTGTCTAGGTCAAGAATGCCATTGAATTTTTAATGAGTCAGCAAGCAGAGCTGCCTGACACTGGTGACAGCGGTCCCCAAGTGAAACAGAGGCTCAAGGACTTGGCTCATTTTGATGGTATGGCTCAGGTGAGATAATCTTTCAAGGGAAGAGGCACTAATGAAACACAAGAGGCATGTTCTGCATTTGCGGTAGGAGATGTTTTCTGCAACGTCCTGGTTCTGGTGCAAATTGTTGGTAAAGGGCTGCACTAAAGCATTGATTTTGTGTTTTTGCTCTGCACAGCAACACTATCATCACTCTGAGAGCCAGGAACAGGGCATTTAATTCTCACAGTTAAAATAAATCGCTGAGCCACCGTGAAAATCTGGAACAGATAAATGTCTGAACAGAGGGGAGGCGTGGGAGTTAATGAGCTGAAAGAAGAATTATTTATATGTTAAGTGCTTTAGCAGTGCTAATAGGCAGAGACTTGTTACCAGGCACATGGAGAAGCAAAAGAGTTGCTATCTTGATGTGTCTGTGATTTGAACATAGCATATGGATGAAGATGTAGGGGAGAGAAGAGTGAAGAGCAATGACTCGCAGGAGCCCAAGTGGTTCTCCAAAGAAAAGTGCTTGACAAGCAGGCCAGGGTCTAGCAGAGAAATCCTGAGGGATCTGCATGTAACACTCAGAAGCTTCTGTGAAAATCAGAGTCCTAGGGGGAAAATTGAAGGCTTTTTCACCGTTTGGAAGGAATGTCTGTGGATAGAGGGAGAAGGAACAAAAGACCAGGCAGACAGGGGCACAGAGACACAGTCCCAACAGAAGGCCAATCCCAGAGGAGATGTAACCACTACACCGACTAAGATGTGCAGACAAGATAGAGTGTTCTCTGCATCAGGCTTTGCTGCAAAGGCTCTAGTTTGTTTTTACTGCTCAAATTGCCTTTTGTGCTGATGAGCTTGGTGTGCCTAAACTGGACACCAGCTGCACTTCAAAAAGGTGCAGTTGCTGGACGCAGCAGCCATTCACAGCATCTCTATCTTGGTGACAGACTGTTTTCTTCTTCAGCCACATTTTGGATAGCAGAAGGTTTTTTTCCCCCAGATGATGGGTGCCATTTTGTCCTGTGTAAAGCTACTCCTCATGGGAGTCATCTCCAGGTGTGTCCAAAGAAGGGCCATGAGGATCATCAGAGGGCTGGAGCACCTCTCCTATAGAGATGGGCTGAGAGACTTGAGGCTGCTCAGTCTGGAGAGGAGAAGGAGACCTTATTGTGGCCTTCCAGTATCTTAAGGGGTCTACAAGAAAGCTGGTGAGGGCCTTTTTAGGATGTCAGATGGTGACAGGACTAGGGGGAATGGAGCAAAACCAGAAGTGGGTAGATTCAGATTGGATGTTAGGAAGAAATTCTTCACCGTGAGGGTGGTGAGACACTGGAACAGGTTGCCCAGGGAGGTGGCAGAGACCCAGTCCCTGGAAGTTTTCAAGGCCAGGCTGTATGTGGCTCTGAGCAACCTGATCTAGTGTGAGGTGTCCCTGCCCATGGCAGAGAAGTTGGAACTGGATGATCCTTGATATCCCTTCCAGCCCTGACCGTTCTGTGATTCTATGTGTACCTGAAATCTGGAAGGACAAAGGAGTGCACATTGTTCCACGCAGATGTTTTGGCACTGTTTCAGTCAGTGTGCAATCCACTTTCTTGCTTTCCCCGAAGGATCTGATAGGGAAGGCTCAGGTGGTGATACTCCATGGACACCAGCTAGCAGCAAACCATCACTACGCACTCAACTTAATCTGCCAGCAATGCAACGAGCTGCGGCACCATTCCGATCTCTTGTCTGACGAGATCAAGAGGAAGCAGATGCGGCTGCAGAAGACCTTGGATCTTCATACCCGCCTTCAGCAGGTAGAGTTCAGAGACGCAGTGCCTTGGGAAGTGGGTAATTAGCTTCTCCATGGGGTTGGCTTCTCTGCATCTTAGCTGGAAGCACTTGTAATTTGCAGCTTGGCTTCAGCAGTTCATGGTAGGAAAGTGTTCCCCAGAGGCTAGAGGTGTGAGTGCTTCACCTCTCACTTAGCTGGATAAGTTAACAAACATATCTGCTGGTGCTCTGAATAATCAGCAGAAAGAGGTGGGCATCTCTGGAGGGCAATTCAGGACACTGAAGTTCAGCTGCTGCTGTTGCTCCTGTTTTCATGCTGCATCCATGCATTAATTGACTTGGTTGTGGATTTTCATACCCAGTGCAATTGAGGCAAAGCTTTCAGATAAACCCCAGCCCTTCTTTGTCAGCAATTTATTAAGAGTAAACATAGCTGACTGTAGAATAAGGTGACAGATTGGCAGATTGGTGCAGCTGCTGTGTGCTAGCATGGAAGTGGAGTCATGCGGCTCCAACACGCTTTGATATCTTAATCAGCATTAAAATTCATTTAGGGAAGTTTACACTAATTATGCCTGAAGGCATGTGACTGTAAGATGCTTGAGACCATTCAGAAAAGCAGTAAAGTTTGAACCTTTTCCATTTCACTGTTTTGGGGGTTGGGGAACTTGAGTATTCCCTCTGTGCTCCACTTCAGTGTTGCACTAATCCATGGGGATGGATAATTCCTCAGCAGCCTCTCCACTGCAGGGTAGTTGCTTGCAATCCTGTTTGGTGCTGGTGATCTAGCCCATGGCCTCTGCAGGAACTCACCGTGGTCCTGCTTTCTACACTTTACCTTGCTGTTTACAGCACTGGAAAAGACTCTTGGCAGCAGCATTTTCACATGCCTGTGCACAGCACAGTTGTGTGAGTGCCAGCTGAACCTCCCACCCTGGCTTTGCCTATTACTGCTGCATGTTAAATGTGGAGCTATAGATTGCAATGTAAAATCTTAATTTTTTTGCAAGCATGACTGCAGGTACTGTCATCATTCCTCACAGATAGGTCTGCACTGAGTCAGGTGTTTTATCTCAAGAAAGAGGCTGAGAGAGCTGGGGTTGTTTACCCTGGAGAAGAGGAGGCTCAGGGGGGACCTCATTGCTGTCTACAACTCCCTGAAGGGAGGCTGTAGCCAGGTGAGGTTGATCTCTTCTGCCAGGCAAGCAGCAACAGAACAAGGGGACACAGTCTCAAATTGTGCCAGGGGAGGTCTAGGCTGAGTGTTAGGAGGGAATTCTTTCCAGGGAGAGTGATTGGCATTGGAATGGGCTGCCCAGGGAGGTGGTGGAGTCACTGTCCCTGGAGGTGTTCAAGAAAAGACTGGATGAGGCATTTAGTGCCATGGTGTAGATGACTGGATAGAGCTAGGTGCTAGGTTGGGCTGGATAATCTTGGAGGTCTCTTCCAACCTGGTTTATTCTATGATTCTAATTCTGCCTGTCTCATCATAAACTCTGTAGTGCCCCCTTCAGCTTTCTGATTTGGATGAACAATGACCTGTTTATCATTTGATTCAGCTATGCACTGAATAGTGCTTCTGTGCCAATTAAACCACTGGTTTTCATCCAGGTACAAGTGGGAGCACAGCTTGGCTGGGTACTTTGAAGACTGCAGTCACCCTCCAGAAAAAAAGTTGCCCTCTCTAATCAAAACAGTAGCTGCTGAGGTCTTCAGGAGTGCTCATTAGCTTCATGTTGACAATAGAGATCTTGTCAATGATGTTCCTCGTGGGAATCTTGATTTAGTAGAGGTGCTGCTGCTGATCTCACCCTATGTTTGTCCTGTGCTTCTACCAGGCTCTGCAGTGTTGTGATGAAGGTGCCTACCTCCTTGCCAACCAGCAGATGGATAAGTGCCAGTCTAAGGAAGGTGCTCAGAAGGCTCTCCAGGACATAGAAAGGTTTCTTGAAAGCTCTTCAGCCTACTTAAACTATGATCCCCAAGCCCTACACTATGATTTTGAGTCAGTCTTAACATCCGAATTAAAGGTAAGCAAGCCCTCTACTTCCTAGTTATGCAAGTGAAAAACAAGAGCAGTGCTGTGCTGCTGTCACCTTTAAAGTCCTCTCTTTTGGGACAGAGTGCAGAATGATGGTGGTGGTTTGATCACAGGAGCTTTTTTCACTCTCTGCAGTGCCAGATCCAGTCAGTGCAGGTCAAGCTTGAAAATGTCCGAAGCATGTTTGAGAACCGTCAGTCTTGCTTCAAGAAGCTGTTGGACAAACACGTGAGGCCTGTCCAGTTGGTAGCCCCTCGGCCAGAAAATCCACCAAGATCAAAATCTCCATTATTCTCTCCTAAACATGGTAAAACATTTTAACTTCGTGGTATCTTCAGAGGATAGTTTTGCTTTGAGGCAGCAAGAGTAAGGCTAAAGATGATTTTGAGAAGCATGAGCCAGCTGTGCACCCAGGTGGCCAAGAAAGCCAACAGCATCATAGCCTGGATCAGCAATAGTGTGGCCAGCAGGACTAGGGAAGTGATTGTGCCCCTGGACTCAGCTTGAGTACTGGGTTCACTACAAGAAGAACACTGAGGTGCTGGAGCATGTCCAGAGAAGGATGATGAAGCTGGTGAAGGGTCTGGAGAACAGGTCTGGTGTGGAGTAGCTGAGGGAACTGGGGGTGTTCAGCCTGGAGAAGAGGAGGCTGAAGGGAGATCTTCTAGGTCTCTACGACTCCCTGAAAGGAGTTTGGAGCCAGGTAGGAGTTAGTCTCTTCTCTGTAGTAACAAGTGATAAAATGAGAGGAAGTGGCCTCAGGTGGCAGCAGGAGAGGTTTAGGTTGGATACTAGGGAAAACGTCTTTCCTGCGGGAGTGGTCAGGCAATGGAACAGGATGCCCAGGGAGGTCTTTCAAGGCCAGGCTGGACAGAGCCTTGAGCAACCTGAGCCAGCAGAAGGTGTCCCTGCCCATCTCCAGGATTTTGGAACTAGATGATATTTAAGGTCCTTTCCAACCCAAACCATTCTATGATTCTGTTTTCAATTCTCCTCAGTGCAAAAAGAGAGCTGTAAACAGTGCACATTTCCATTTTGTCTTTACTAGCATCTTTTGGGGCTGAAAACTGGTGAATTAGCAGTACAGGGGAAAAGGGCAAGGTTTATAAATTTATTAGCATACTCTTCTCTGTGGCTCTCTTGAGCTGGAAGTGTCATAAAGTCAGACTGATGTTTGCAAAGGAGCTTGGAGAAAGGAGAGCTCAAATCTCATGAACAGAAATGAGCTGGGGGCTTAACTCCCTTTGATTCCTTGAGGATGTTTTCCTTAAATCCCAATTGTGGAATAATTACTGCCCATAAAGTACAAATTCTGGTTGAATTGGGGTCGCTGAGTTTTCTGCCATGATTTGGGTAATGGGATGTTGCACAGTATTAGCTTTGAATAATAGCATTAAAACTTTCATCCTTGGCAGCCCTGTATGTATCTGACTTTAAAGGCATTCCAAAGGAATACCTGTCTTTGTTAAACCAGGGACATGCTAAGTTATGTGGTGGTCTTCAATTCTCTGTTCTCGCTGCATAAAGCAGTTACTTCACATTCAAATACATTTTTTTTGGTGATGAATTGGTGAATATTGGTTACTGTGAATGGCAGCAGTAGTAGCTCCAACTTGGGGAGTGACTAATGCAAATAAGATGACACCAAGCTGTGTGGCACAGTTGACTTGCTGGAGGGCAGGGATGCCATCCAGAGGGACCTGGACAGGCTGGAGAGGTGGGCCCAGGCCAACCTCATGACGTTTAACAAGGCCAAGTGTAAGGTCCTGCATCTGGGTCGGCGCAATCCCAGGCACAGATACAGGCTNTCAGAGGGCTGCAGCAGCTCTGCTATGAGGACAGACTGAGAGAGTTGGGGCTCTGCAGCCTGGAGAAGAGAAGGCTTCGAGGAGACCTTAGAGTGGCTTTGCAGTATCTGAAGGGAGCCTACAGGAAGGCTGGGGAGGGACTATTGACAAGGTCTAGTAATGTCAGGACAAGGGGTAATGGGTTTAAGCTGGAGGAGGGGAGATTTAGACTGGATGTTAGGAGGAAGTTCTTTACAGTGAGGGTGGTAAGACACTGGAACAGGTTGCCCAGGAAGGTTGTGGATGCTTCCTACCTGGAGGCATTTAAGGCCAGGCTGGATGAGGCCTTGAGCAACCTGCTCTAGTGGGAGGTGTCCCTGTCTATGGCAGGGGGGTGGATCTGGATGGTCCTTGAGGTCCCTTCCAACCTAAACCATTCTATGATTCTATGGTAAGCAGGCTTCTGGAGGGGTGAGAATGAAGCTAGATGCAGTGGGGGAATTGAAGCTACTCAGCATGCAGGCCTGTGCAGCAAATAAATCCCAAAGTGCCTCTCCCCAAGCTGATGTCACCTTCACTGGACCACACTGACCCCTGAACCCCATCACTCTGAGATCAAGTCCAGCCTGTGACCTAACACCACCACATTGACCAGACCATGTTGCTAAATGCCACATCCAATCTTTTCTTTAAAGACTTCCAGGGGTGGTGACTCCATCACCCCCTTGGGCAGTCCACTGCAGTGCCTAATGACTCTTTCCATGAGGAAGTGATTTCTGACATCCAACCTAAACCTCCCCTGGTGCAGCTTCAGACCGTTCCCTCTTGTCCTGTTACAAGTTGCCTGGGAGACGAGCCTGTCCTCCATCTGACTACAACTTCCTTTCAGGTAGTTGTAGAGTGTGACAAGGTCCCCCCTGAGTCTTCTCTTCTCCAGACTAACCAACTGCAGCTTGCTCAGCCTCTTTATGTCAGACTCCCCCTCCAGCCCCCTCCCCAGTCTCATCACCCTCCTCTGCACCTGCTCCAGCACCTCAGTATCTCACACTGAGAGGCACAGAGATGCACGCAGTGCTTGAGGTGTGGCCTCACCATTGCTAGTACAGGGCAGAAGGACAGCCCTAGTGCTGCTGGCCACACTATTCCTGATACAAGCCAAGATGCCATTGGCCTTCCATGCCACCTAGGCACACTGCTGGCTTATGTTCAACTGCTTGTTACCCAGCAGTCCCAGGTCCCTCTCTGCCAATCCCTTCATCAATCAGGCAAGAATCACAAAGGCTTTAAACCAGTGTCACCCATTTCACCTGATGTCAATTCTCCAGCTTCCTAGCGAAAGGAAAGTGATAAAGCTTAAAGAGTAGGGTTAAATGGGTAGCTACCTTTGTGGGATGTTATGAAACCATCATCAATCAGCTGGACTTATTTCATGCCTTTATGGGATGCACATTTTTCCAGCAAAGGCGTTCCACCACCTGCAAAGCACAGGTATCACCCATTAATCCTCTTCCTGCAAGAGAAGATCAAGTGTGTTGAAATGAGCAAGCTGGGAAAGACAAAAGGCTTCTCTTTGGATAGATCATGCCAAGAGGGCTTTTTAATAAGGCCTCTGTTTGATACAAAACATCAAACTGCTGCAGGCCTGCTGGTGTGATGTGCAGTGTCAAAGACACATGCTGGGCTCTGCTGGGAGTGCTTTGAGATAGATGAGTTTCATGACAGGGATTGAAACCAAACCATCTCTGAGCACATCACTTTTGTCTTTTCTTTCCTTTTTGTCTTTCTGTCTGTCTTTCCTTTTTCCTTCTTTGTCTGTCTGCCTTTCCCTTTCTTTGTCTGTGGACAGATACTTCATCTTTGCCCTGGGTTTGTAGCCTATCTGATAAGTGTGATTCTAATTTTGAAACCACTTTTTTCGGGACGGAGGGGGGTGAGGGAAAAGAGTAAACCTATCCTGTCCTGAGCCATAAAACCTAGTGAGATGTGCAGAAGTGTTGGGACAGGCTGTGGTGGAGCCTGAGGACTAAAGTCACTCTTGAAACAGAACACTGAGCTGCAGCTGGTGCTTATCTGCTCTCCAACTTCGTATTAGTGTTCCCTTCCTTCCAGTGGGTCTTCTAGTAGAACCACTGACAAGCCCTCATTTCTTTTTGG
>WAAF01003675.1:0-30711 GCA_013400475.1 Tricholaema leucomelas | reverse complement strand
GGAGCCCCTGGCTAGGTGGCACTCATAGAGGATTGTCCTGGAGCCCTTGGCTAGGTGACACTCATGGAGGATTGTCCTGGAGCCCCTGGCTAGGTGACACTCATGGAGGGTCGTCCTGGAGCCCCTGGCTAGGTGACACTCATGGAGGGTTGTCCTGGAGCCCCTGGCTAGGTGACACTCATGGAGGGTTGTCCTGGAGCCCCTGGCTAGGTGGCACTCATAGAGGGTTGTCCTGGAGCCCCTGGCTAGGTGACACTCATAGAGGGTCGTCCTGGAGCCCCTGGCTAGGTGGCACTCATTGAAGGTTGACCTGAGCCTCTCTAGACTGAGCACTCCCATCCCAGACTCAGTCCTCTGGCAGATATGCCCTCAGTTCTTGGGAGCCAGCTCTCCTTAGAGGAAAGGCAGTGGTAGAGGACACTGCTGTTGAGCCTGGAGAGGGCTCCAGAGAGACCTCATAACAGCCTTCCAGGACCTGAAGGGGGCTACAGGAAAGCTGGGAAGGGACTTCTGCCGAGGGCTGGGAGTGAAGGGGCATGGAGCAATGGCTTTGAGCTGGGAGAGGGGAGACTGAGAGTGGAGATTAGGAAGCAATTCTGTACAGTGAGGGTGGTGAGACACTGGCACAGGTTGCCCAGGGAGGTTGTGGGTGCCCCCTCCCTGGAGGTGTTGAAGGCCAGGCTGGATGAGGCCTTGAGCAACCTGGGCTGGTGGAAGGTGTCCCTGCCCATGGCAGGGAGGTTGGAACTGGATGATCTTTAAGGTCCCTTCCAACCCAAAGGACTCCAGGATGAAGGCAGTGCCTGGAGCTGAATTGCCTCTCCTCTTGGCTCTGAGGAAGTGTTACCTTCCCTGGGGCTCACCTCAGGCAAGCCAGCTCTGCTTGGGCCAGCTGAGAACAAGCAGGGGTGACTTGTCTGGCTCTCAGTCATCGTGTGCTTGTTGGCATAAAGGTTTTGCCTTGGTGTGGTGGCTTGGAAAAGCATCTTGATGTGAGGCTGGTCAGCTCACCCTGGTGCTCTGTGCTCTGCTGCAGCAGTTGTGCTGCCAGAGCTGGGATTCCTCAAAGGGAGGCTGCTGGTGCAAGCTGGTGCTCGGCTGCCTGTGTCTCACAGCATTTGTTAGTGAGGGTGTTCTGTGGCAGGCTTTGGTGGGGGTTAACTGCCAGCATGGAAGGAAATCCTGGGAGAAGAAGAACTGAGCAGCTCTGGAACGTTCTGGGAGGTGTCCAGAGCAGGGCCTCGAGGATGAGCAGAGGGCTGGAGCTGCTCTGCTATGGGGACAGGCTGAGAGAGTTGGGGCTGTGCAGGCTGGAGAGGAGAAGGCTCTGAGGAGACCTTATTGTGGCCTTCCAGTGTCTGAAGGGGGCTACAGGAAAGCTGGGGGGGGACTTCTGCGGGTGTCAGGTAGTGATAGGAGTGGGGGGAATGGATCCAAGCTGGAGGAGGGGAGACTGAGATTAGACCTTAGGAAGAAGTTCTTCAGCATGAGGGTGGTGAGAGCCTGGCACAGGTTGCCCAGGGAGGTGGTGGAAGCCTTATCCCTGGAGGTGTTTAAGGCCAGGCTGGATGTGGCTGTGGGCAGCCTGCTGTGGTGTGAGGTGTCCCTGCCCATGGCAGGGGGGTTGGAGCTGGATGATCCTGGGGGTCCCTCCCAACCCTGCCGTTTCTGAGACCCTGTGCACAGACATCAGGACAGATGCCAGGCAGGCCACAGCTGCTACTGCCTTTGTTATTCTGTAATGCCAGTTCCTGCCTGGCAGCCAGTGCCAGTAAAGCCAGAGTGCCCTTTGGCTCACTGTGCTTGGCTCAGAGCCCTCAGGTGTCCTGAGCCAGGAGGGTGGTGCTGATGAGTGCAGCACCTGTAAGGCTGGTGCAGCCTTGCTGCCTCTGTCACTGAGCAGCCGTGAGCCACAGACCAGTCATCTCCCTTGGCTTCTGTGCTCCTTGGTCAGTGCCGCTGGGGATCAGGGTCAGGTCTCCCGTGGTGTCAGCCTGCTTGTGACACGTCCTGTGCATGGCAGAGTGGGCAGCTGCTCCGTGACCTGCCGTGCAGTGCGGGAACATCTCTGACTTCCTGCTCATGCAGTTTGCTGCCGTTTGTCCGCAGCCTTCCAGCCACTGGAGAGCGAGGGAGGGGATGAATCCAAGCCCCTTGTGCCTGGCAGGTGTCCCCAGACAGGCGCTGCCAACCCAGGCGTGTCCTGCCGTGTTTGTGCACAAACAGCGGTGACCCAGGCTGGGCAAGGTCTCGGTGCCTCTGTGGCTGTGTTCTGCCTTCAAGGGTGGCCGCGTCAGGAGTGCCAGAGCTTGCTTTGGGGAGTCTGAAGTGTCCTGAGCAGTTCTGAGAAACCTGAGCGTGTTCTGCTCTCGGAGGCTTGTGGTCACAAAAGGTCAAGTGGAAGCTGGAGGGAAGCCCTTGCCGGGGACAGCCTCCTGCTAGCTCCTCTGGAGGGAACTTGCTGTTCTTTTCCCAAGGCTGGTGAAGCTGTGGTTAGATGTTGAGCAAAACCCCAGCTCTTTATCTAACTCTGATGTCAGCGTTCTGTGTGCCCTCCAAACGTGGCACAGAGGTATTGCCTCCTGGCCTCCTCCCCGCGCTCAGGAGGTGTAGTGAGCTGGAAGCCCTGGGCTAAGCTGTTGGAGTGCTGGAGGTCCATGGCCCACGGCGGGGGGGATGGTTCTGCGCACCAGAGAGTGCACAGGTCCTGACACAGTATCACAGAGTGGAAGGATCCAGAGATCAAGTCCACCCCCCTGCCAAAGCAGGGTCACCCAGGGCAGGTGGCACAGGAACACACACAGGTGGGGCTTGAAAGTCTCCATGAAGGAGACTCCACAGCCTCTCTGGGCAGCCTGCTCCAGGGTTCCAGCACCCTCACACCAAAGAAGTTTCTCCTTATGCTGAGGTGGAACCTCCTGGGTTGCAGCTTGTACCCAGCTGTTCCTTGTGCCATTACAGGGCACCACTGAGCAGAGCCTGGCACCTTAGAATCCTAGAATCAGTCAGGGTTGGAAGGCACCACAAGGATCATCTAGTTCCACCCCCCCTGCCACGGGCAGGGAACCTTCTTCTTGGCACTCAAGCTTCAGATATTTGTAAGCATTGCTCAGATCCCCTCTCAGCCTCCTCCTCTCCAGACTAACCAGCCCCAGGGCTCTCAGCCTTTCCTCATCAGCCACATGCTCCAGTCCCTTCATCATCCTCCTGGCTGTCCACTGGGCTCTGTCCAGCAGATCTCTCTTGAACTGAGGAACCCAAAACTGGAGCACAGTGTTCCAGATGTGGTCATGAGTTTAGACTTCACAGGTTTTGTGTGGCTCTGTTTGGTCATGAGCTGAGCCCTTACACATCTGCCAGCTACCAATACTCGTTCCTGGAGCCAGGCTGGAAACCATACTGAGATTTTGCAACTGCCAATCAAAACGAAGGTGGCTCCTGTTTGTCCTTTAGAACCCATTTTCAGGCTCTTCTCTGGAGCCAGGAAGATCCAGAACTTATGCAAACGAACACTGCAGAGATTGTTCTGCTACCAGAGAGCTTCAGGAGCCAGGCAGCCAAACCTCCTTCCAGACATGGCACATCTTGTAACAGAGCTGTGGCAGGGAGATGGAGAATGATGCAGACAGATCAGCTCCACCTTCCTGTTGCTGACAGCTTCCTCTGCCAGTGTAGTAGCAGGCTCTGCCTACACCGTGCTGCAAGGACACACGGTGCTGGGTGGGAGGTTGGACTGGATGACCTTTGAGGTCTCTTCCAGCTGTGGTTCTGATTCTGTGATTAAGCTCAAGACAGTGAAGTTTTGGTCCCAAGTTATTTGTCCTCTCTAGAGCACCCCAGTTTTGCAGACAGAGGTAAAATATGACCACGGATCAAGACTCCTGTTAGGTGTCTGCTGTGTGTCCTGGGAGGGCCCTGCCAGGGCACAGCTGGGCTCACAGGCTCTGCCCTCCTCTCCTGGCTGTGAGGGTCTCTTGCAGTGCAAAGGTTTCCAGCACTGGGCAAGGACAGGTCAGGGCAGCTGTTGTGGGAGCCATGAGGCATACAGCTGGAGGCTGGGGATGTCTTCTGGCCTTAGGGTGGTGTTGCATGACAAAAACGTTTCTTGGTGTTCCTCTGGCATGACCTGCATGGCATGACCTGCATGGCATGACCTGCATGGCATGCCCATGTCTTTAGCAGATGCCAGCTCATCCCAGTCTGGTTTCAAACCATCCAATTCCTTCCTTGCCTGCAGAAGATCTCTTGGAGAGAGGACCACGTTCTAGCAGCCCTCTGCCCTGGGACTGCCCACCACAGCTTCTTGGAGAAATGTCTTCATCTTTGCTTCTCCTTCAGAGCTGGGGCAGGTGCACCCCTAAGCTGGCTGGCCGAGTGCCTTGTGGATGGCAGTGAGAAGCCACAGGGCTGGCAGCCTGCTGCAAGTGGTGGAGATGTCTGCAGGCTCCCTTTGTGCCACAGACAGCTGCACCTGGAGCCCTGGGACATGGGACCACAGGCAGAGGCACTAGAATCATAGAATGGGTTAGGTTGGAAGGGAGCTCAAAGCTCAGCCAGTTCCAACCCCTTGCCATAGGCAGGGACACCTCCCACTAGAACAGGTTGCTCAAGGCTTCATCCAGACTGGTCCTGAACACCTCCAGGGAGGTTGTGGAGCACAGAAGCACAGAATGTGATCTTTGATCACATTCTGTGCTTCTTCGCTCCACAACCTCCCTGGGAAACCTGTGCCAGTCTCTCACCACCCTCAACCTGTGCCAGTCTCTCACCACCCTCAACCTGTGCCAGGCTCTCACCACCCTCACTGCAAACAGCTTCCTCCCAACATCCACTTTCAATCTCCCCTCTGCCACTTCAAACCCATTCCTCCTCCTCCTCTCATTCCAAGACCTTGTCAGTAATCTCTCCCCAGCCTTCCTGGAGGCCCCTTCAGATCCTGGAAGTCCACTGTAAGTTCTCCTCGAAGCCTCCAGCTTGTAGCTGAATTTCTGCTTCCCACAGGCAGCTGTTGATCAGCACAGCAGCTGCTGACCTGGGAGCACATTGGTGACGTTTGCAGGTGGTGACTTTTCTGGTTGGTGTTTTCTTAGCAGCATTCCTGCTGGTCACAGAGTCCATCTGCTGCCCCCAGGGTGTTTGCATAGTGTCTCCTGAAGAATGCTGTCCCTTACACAACTGTGCTGCTGGAAGACTTGCCAGGAGTTTCCCTTCTGTTCCATCATCTCCATTTCCTATCTGATGAAGCTCTTTGTCAGCCAGGGCTGTCCTGTCCTGTCTCTGCACAGCACCCAGCACAGCAGAGACCTGCCTGCTGTGGCCAGGGTTCCTGGGCAGTGCTGGTGGGAAAGGTTAGTGCTGGCAAAGTCTGGCTTCACAGTTTGTGCTCTCCTCCTCAGCTGGCAGAATGATCTCATCCTGTGGTGCTTGGGATGGTGTTGTGTGCCCACATCTGGACCTGAGTAAGGGTTTGACTCTGTTCCACCTGACATCCTGGTCACCACACTGGCAAAACACAGACTGGATGGGTGGAGCACTGCTGGGGAGGAGTGGGCTGGATGGTGGCACCCAGAGAGTGGTGATCAAGGGCACAATGTCCACCTGCAAACCAGTGCCTCAGGGGTCAGTGCTGGCACCAGTGCTGTGGAACGTCTTTGTCAGTGCCATGGGCAGAGCAATCAGTGCAGCCTCAGCAAGTCTGCAGGTGGCACCAAGCTGTGTGGTGGGGCAGGGATCCATCCAGAGGGAGCTGGACAGGCTGCAGAGCTGTGCCCAGGCCAACCTCATGGCATTCAACAAGGCCAAGTGGAAGGTCCTGCACCTGGGTGGGTGCAATCCCAGCTCCAGGCTGGGTGGGGAATGGCTGAGAGCAGCCCTGAGGAACAGGCCCTGGGGGTCTGGGGTGATGAAAAGCTCAACAGGAGCCTGCAGTGTGAGTGCAGCCCAGACAGCAACCCTGTGCTGGGCTGCAGCAAGAGCAGTGTGGGCAGCAGGGCAAGGGAGGGGATTCTGCCCCTTGGCTCTGCTCTCCTCAGACCCCACCTGCACTCCTGGGTGCAGTTCTGGAGCCCCCAGCACAAGCAGGACATGGAAGTGTTGGAGCCAGTGCAGAGGAGGCCACCAAGATGCTGAGAGGGCTGCAGCAGCTCTGCTGTGAGGACAGGCTGAGAGAGTTGGGGCTGTGCAGCCTGGAGAACATGAGGCTTGGAGGAGACCTTGGAGTGGCCTTGCAGGATCCGAAGGGGCTACAGGAAGGCTGTGGAGGGACTATTGACAAGGGCTGGGAATGAGAGGAGGAGGAGGAGGAGGAGGAGGAATGGGTTTGAAGTGGCAGAGGGGAGATTTAAAGTGGATGTTAGGGAGAAGTTGTTTGCAGTGAGGGTGGTGAGAGCCTGGCACAGGTTTCCCAGGGAGATCACATCAAAGATCACATTCTGTGCTTCTGTGCTCCACAACCTCCCTGGAGGTGTTCAGGACCAGGCTGGATGAGGCCTTGAGCAACCTCTTCCAGTGGGAGGTGTCCCTGCCTATGGCAGGGGGTTGGAGCTGGATGAGCCCTTCCAACCTAAACCATTCTGTGATTCTGTCTCTGGGAGCATGGCCTGGGGAGGACCTCAGTCAGGAAAACAGCTGAGGTTGTGCTGTTTGGGGCATCTTGCAGGGTTTGCTGGTGGTGGTTGAGTTGAAACAGCAGTTGGAGGAGAAATAGGCAATTTTCCTGCTGTACCACAGAGTTATGGCTTAGGTTCAGCTGCAAAAGACCTCTAAGGTCTCAACCCAACCCTGGCCATTAATTCCTGTCCCAAAGGGCTCTGCCCACAGGCTTCTTGAATGCCTGCAGGGCTGGGGACTCCAGCACCTCCCTGGGCAGCCTGTGCCAATCCCTCACCACTCTTGCAGTCAAGAAGTTCCTTCTGATCTCCAGCCGCTGGAGCAGGTCCAGAGGAGGGCAACGAAGCTGGGGAAGGGCCTAGAGAATAAATCGAATGAGGAGAGACTGAGGGAGCTGGGGATGGTTGGTGTGAGGAGGAGGAGGCTGAGGGCAGAGCTCATCACTGCCTACAGCTGCCTGAAGGGACATTGTGGAGGGGCTGCTGCTGGGCTCTGCTCACAGGTAGCTGGAGATAGAAGAAGGGGGAATGGCCTCAAGCTGAGGCTGGGGAGGTCTGGATTGGACATCAGGAGAAAGCTTCTCACAGAGAGAGTGGTCAGGGACTGGAATGAGCTGCCCAAGGAGGGGCTGGGGGCACCCAGCCTGGGTGTGTGTAAGGCTGGTTTGGATGTGGTGCTTGGGGACATGGTTTAAGGTGACTCTTGTGGAGTAGGGCTCTAGGTTGGACCTGGAGATGCTGAGGGCTTTGCCCACCTGCATGCTGCTGTGATTCAGACTCTCCCCTGGCACAGTTTCAGGCTGTTTCCTCTTGTCCTAGGGAGCAGAGCCCAACCCCACCTCTGCAGCCTCCTTTCAGAGAGCTGTAAAGAGCAATGAGGTCTCCCCTCAGCCTCTTCTTCTCCAGACTGAACACCCTCAGCTGCTCCTCACCAGCCCTGTTCTCCAGACCCAGCTTCGTTGCCCTCCTCTGGACACTCTCCAGCCCCTAAATGTCTCAAAATGTAATGCTTCAAAGCTGCTGCTGCCTTTCATTGGGCCTAGCAGTGGAGTTTTGCTAGGACTAACCAATACCAAGGCTGTGGTTATTATCTTGCTGCCGCCTCCAGCTCTCACATCCTGGCATGGGGGAGAGGTCCACCTAACCCTGGGGCAGCTGCGTGGTGCCCACACCTGGGAGCAGCTGTGTGGAGTTCATTAACCCTTGCTCAGCTCCTTCCAAACAGCAGCTGGCTGTAGGTCCTTCATCTCTTCTTGCCTGGAGTCCCAGAGCTGCTGAAATCTGCTGTGAGACTCTGACACAGGTTTCCCAGAGAGGCTATGGCTGCCTCCTGCCTGGAGGTGTTCAAGGCCAGGTTGGATGAGACCTTGGGCAAGCAAGTCTAGTTGAGAGATGTCCCTGCTTATGGTGGGGGGTGTTGGAGTAGATGAGCTCTGAAGTCCCTTCCAGCCTGAGCCATTCTGTGATTCTATGACCTGCTGGGCAGAGGAAGAAATGCTTTGCTTTAGGTCCTTGTAGGTGCAGTCAGAGGTAGCTGCTGAAGGGATCCAGCAGCCCCTGGAGCAGAGCAGCACCTCCAGTCACTGCTCTGTAGTAGCCTCCAAAGCAGCCACAGGGTCCTCTGAGAGTAGATAGGTTCAAACCCCTGGGCCCATTTGATCAGAGGGACCAGGTCCTGGGTAGGTGGCAGGTCTCAAGCAGTGGGCCAGAGGAGCTGGCCCTGAGGCACATCAGACTTGGGGTTAGTTGAGAACTTCACTGCTGGTGGCTCTTGCCCTTGGTTGGTGCTGAGCATGGAGTCAGCAAGACCTGGAGGAAACATCTGCAGCAGCCTGGCCCACCCCTGTCTGGGACACAGAGGCCTGTGGGTGGGATCCTGAGGCTCTGAGGTGCAGCTGGAGACCTGCTGTAGCATCAGAGGGGGCAGCTCTGGCTGCCCTGCAGGAGGGAAGGTCGTGATGGCTGCCAGCCTGCTGCTGGAGCTGGTGATGCTTCCAGGGAGCAGAAGGTGTCAGGGTCGTGGCTGCCCTTTGGCACCTGCAGCCTAGAATAGAATAGAACCAACCAGGTTGGCAGAGAGCTCCAAGCTCAGCCAGCCCAACCTAGCACCCAGCCCTGCCCAATCACCCAGACCATGGCACTAAGTGCCCCAGCCAGGCTTGGCTTCAACACCTCCACCCACGGCGACTCCACCACCTCCCTGGGCAGCCCATTCCAATGCCAATCACTCTCTCTGCCAACAACTTCCTCCTAACATCCAGCCTAGACCTGCCCTGGCACAGCTTGAGGCTGTGTCCCCTTCTTCTGTCCCTGGCTGCCTGGCAGCAGAGCCCAACCCCACCTGGCTACAGCCTCCCTTCAGGCAGCTGCAGACAGCAATGAGCTCTGCCCTGAGCCTCCTCTGCTGCAGGCTGCACACCCCCAGCTCCCTCAGCCTCTCCTCACAGGGCTGTGCTCCAGGCCCCTCCCCAGCCTTGCTGCCCTTCTCCAAACACCTTCCAGCACCTCAACATGGTTGGATGCTCTGAGGTGATTGACTTCCTTAGCCATGGCAGCTTGCAAAGGCTGCAGAGCTGCCTTCAGCAGGTGGTCTCTCAGAGCCTGTGTTGGGGCAGCTCTGTGACCCTGCAGGGAGATGCATGACTCCTAGGAAGGTCCTCCACAGACCACCTGATGGTGTGGAGAGGGATGATGGCATGAAGGTGAGAAGCTATCCAGCAACGAGCAGCCAGATTCTGCTTGCTCTGCTGGTACCCAGCAGGTCTGCATGGGTTATGGCACCTGCCCTGCCAGGCACTGTCCACTGATGCTCTGGAGCTGCAACCCTGCAGCTGCTCTGCCCTGCTGGAGCTGGTGGATGATGAACTCGTGGAGCTGAGCTCTGCAGAAGGAGGGGCAGGAGCTTCTGGCTGGCTGTCAGGTTGGTGCTGTGCCTCGGGTGCTCACTGCTGGGTGCTTGTTGCTGTGTCCTTCAGCCTGCCTGCAGAGGCATTGCTGTGCCACTCTGGGGTGCAGTGCTGACTGCTGCCTAACTCTTTGCTGGTTGGCACCTCAGGGGGGAGCTGCATCACAAGGAAAACTCTGGCTGCCATGGGGCATTGGACAGGGGGGCAAGGAAAGATGAGGAGCTGCATCTTCAGTCATCAAACCAGATCTTCCAGTAGCTCACAGCATTGTGGAAGTGCTTTGCTTGGAAGAGACCTCTCAGGTCATCAAGTCCAAGAGTCAATCCAGCACCACCACGGCCACCACACCCTGTCCCCAAGTGCCATGGCCACACATTTCTTCAACACCTCCAGGGACAGGGACTCCACCACCTCCCTGGGCAGCCTGTGCCAATCCATGTCCAATTGCACCAAAGAAATTTGTCCTCATCTCCAACCTAACCCTCCCCTGGCACAATTTCAGGCCATTGCCTCTCCTTCTATCACTTAATCCTAGGGAGAGGAGCCCAACCCCCACCTCACTGCAGCCTCCTTTCAGGTAGTTGTAGAGAGCAGTGAGGTCTGTCCTGAGCCTCTTCTTCTCTAGGCTGCACCCCCCCAGCTCCCTCAGCTGCTCCTCTGCCAATGCTTCTGCCAATGCCTGAATGCTCCTGCAGTAAAGAGTACAGGTCTGGGGTGTCCCAGGAGGAGCAAGGGTCTGGAGTGTCCCAGGGGGAGCACAGGTCCAGACAGTGCTGGACTAATGCTTGGACTGAATGACCTGAAAGGTCTTTTCCAACCAACCCAATTCTGTGATTCCCTTTGAGCTGTGGATCATTGTCACTGGTTCCCATCAGACAGGGAGAGGGGGAGGAATAAATACCTGTGTCTCAGGGTCTTTAAATGGAAGCTGCTAATGAAGCAACCTGGGGAAGTCAGTGACAGGACTGGAACTTAGCCTGGACCCAGACTTGTCCTGAGCTGATCCCCAGCATAGTGGGCAGCAAGGGGAGGGAGAGGATTCTGCCTGATGAGACCCCATCTGCAGTACTGGGGCTAGCTTTGGAGTCCTCAGCACAGCAGAGACTGTTGGAGCAGGGCCAGAGGAGGCTGCAGGAATGATGGCAGGGCTGGAAGCTCTCTCCTGTGAGGCCAGGCTGACAGAGCTGAGGTTGTTCAGCCTGGAGAAGTGAAGTCTTCAAGGGAGACCTACTGGTGGCCTTTCAGGGGCTGATGAGAAAGCTGGGGACAGACATTTTAGGACCTGTTGTGACAGGACAAAGGTTGGTGGTTTGAACCTGGAAGGAGGAGATTTAGACTGAAGAGAAGGAAGACATTTTTTCCACTGAGAGTGGTAAGACTCTGCCCTAGACTGTCCAGAGAGGTGGTAGATGGAACCATTCCAGGTCAGGTTGTGTGGTCTGGAGTGTTCCAGGGGGAGCAGTGGTCTGGAGTGTTCCAGGGGGAGCACAGGTCTGGAGTGTCCCAGGAGGAGCAAGGGTCTGGAGTGTTCCAGGGGGAGCAGTGGTCTGGGGTGTCCCAGGAGGAGCACAGGTCTGGAGTGTCGCAGGAGGGGGCTGGAGTGTTCCAGGAGGAGCAGGGGTCTGGAATGTCCCAGGAGGAGCACAGGTCTGGAGTGTTCCAGGAGGAGCACAGGTCTGGAGTGTCCCAGGAGGAGCAAGGGTCTGGAGTGTTCCAGGGGGAGCAGTGGTCTGGGGTGTCCCAGGAGGAGCACAGGTCTGGAGTGTCGCAGGAGGGGGCTGGAGTGTTCCAGGAGGAGCACAGGTCTGGAGTGTCCCAGGAGGAGCACAGGTCTGGAGTGTCCCAAGGGGAGCACAGGTCTGGAGTGTTCCAGGAGGAGCACAGGTCTGGAATGTCCCAGGAGGAGCACAGGTCTGGAGTGTCCCAAGGGGAGCACAGGTCTGGAGTGTTCCAGGAGGAGCAGGGGTCTGGAATGTCCCAGGAGGAGCACACACACACACAGAGCTGCACTTAGACCTCATTTGACTTCCTCTCCTGCTTTCTGCTGCTGTGAGTTGAGGCCAGAGGAAGATGCTGTGGTAGAGCAGCAAGCACTGGAATGATTCTGTGAGCTCAAAGCCTGCAGCAGCTCCTGTGTGCTGCCTGTTGTGTGCGTGTCAGTAAACACGAACTCGGGGGGAAAGGAAGCTCTTAGGAGGTGTGAGAGCAAGTGCAGAGAACCCCTTTGAGTGTGTGGGGGACATCTCCTCGCTGCAGTTCCTGTTGCTGTTTGCACAAGAGCCCCAGAAACGCTCTGTCAGAGCAGTGGCTGTGGAAGCTCCTGCGCAGGTCTGGTGGTGCAGCAGTTGTGCTTTGCAAGGCAAACCTCCTGGGCTGCAGCACTCTGCCAGGTCATGCTTGGAAGTGTGCAACAGGCAGAAGGAAATGGCTAAAACCCAGCCCTAGCTGGAGAATCATCTCCTCTGGGGAAGCAGCCAGGAGACACCAGGAGCCTGAACCTCCAGCACAGAGACCCTAAAGCTGTGCCTGGCACTGAAGGTGATGAGCTGCAATTGCCTAAGGTTTTGGGAATGGAAACTCAGGATGGATTGAAAGGGACCTTAAAGATCATCCAGTTCCAACCCCCCTGCCATGGGCAGGGACACCTCCCACCAGCACAGGTTGCTCAAGGCCTCATCCAGCCTGGCCTTGAGTACTTCCAGGCAAGGGGCATCCACAGCCTGCCTGGGCAACCTGTGCCAGTGTCTCCCTACCCTCACTCCCAAGAATTTCTTCCTCATCTCCAGGCTCAATCTTCCCTCTTGCAGCTCAAGGCCATTGTCTTCCACCTTGTCACTGCAAAGCCTTGTCAAAAGTCCCTCCCCAGCTCTTCTGGAGCCCCTTCAGGTACTGGAAGGCTGCTCTAAGGTCTCCCTGGAGTCTTCTCCAGCTCCCTCAGCCTGACCCCGAAGAGGACATACTGAAGTTCACCAAGTCACCAGACACAGTCTGTGCAACACAGATGCTGTAGGGAATTTCTTCCCAGTCTCCAGTCTGATTCTCCCCTCCTCAAGCTTCGATCCACTCCCTCTTGTCCTATCACAACACCAATCCTTTTGTACTCATTTGAGTCCCTGCCCAGCTCTCCTGAGCAGGGTCACTTGTCCCCAGCCTGGGGACGATCGGAGGGTGGCTGGGCACAGAGCTGGCATCTGCCTGACTCTCCCTGCTGCACAATGCTCAGGAGAGGCCTGAGGAGCAGAATTTGCTTTTCTTTTGCAGCATCCCTCTTTGTCAGTTTGTGACTTGCAGGGTGGGTACCTGCTTTGGGCCTGGGGGTTCTGACTTTGCTTCTTTCCTCCTCTGGTTCCAGCGGATCGTTGTAAAGAAGTGCAGCAGATCCGAGAGCAGCACCCAAGCAAGATCCCGGTGAGTTGCCAGCCTCACTCTCCTCCAGCAGCCTTCTGCTCATCACCCCCTCTGCTGCTGGGCAGCCCTCACCAGCCAGCCACACAGCTGACAAGGCTTTGCTCCCCACAGTCACCCCAGGAGGCTCTCCAGAGCCCTGTGCACGCCAACTGCTCAGCAGCAGCCCACCACCAGCGCTGCACGGTGCAAGCTGCCTGCCTGCCTTCAGACCAGGCACTGCTCTGAGCTCAGATCTGCCTCCAAGTTGTTGCAGCAGGAGAAGACTCTGAATTGGTTTTGTTGGTGCTGGTTTGTGTTGTTTTGGGGTTTGGTGTAGTAGCTACCTGACTTTTCCTGCGTGGCCTGGTGAGGATTTCTCTGCACCTGCCCAGAGGGAGATGTGTGCAATGGTCTTTGCTGTACTGAGAACAGAAGGACTTTGGTAGGATGATGACTGTGGTTGATTGGCCAGGGCTGGGTGCTAGGTTGGACTGGGTGATCTTGGAGGTCTCTTCCAACCTGGTTGATTCTATGATTCTATGATTCCTGCCACAGCCAAATGGTCACAGCCATTCTGTGCTTTCCCAGCACCCAGTGCTGACAGAAGGGTAAGGTTGGAAGGGACCTCTGGAGATCATTGAGTCCAACCCCCTTGCCAGGGCAGGGTGACCCAGGGCAGGTCACACAGGAACACATCCAGGTGGGTTTTGAATGCCTTCAGAGGAGACTCCACAGCCTCTCTGGGCAGCCTGCTCCAGGGCTCCAGCACCCTCACATCAAACAAGTTTTTCCTCATGTTGAGAAGGAACTCCCTGGGTTCCAGTTTGTGTCCATTGTTCCATGCCCCATCACAGGGTACCACTGAGCAGAGCCTGGCCCCTTAGCACAGCACCTTCTTGACATGTGTACCTGAGGCTGAATGGCCTCCAGTTCTCCCCTGCCAGGCCTGCTGTGCTGTCCTGCTCTGCCTGTGCTTGTGATGTCTTAGCTGAGTATTTGCTTCTCTTCCTGAGAGGATGGAGACCTCAGAAAGTTGTAGCTCAGGGGAGTGTTTGCAACACCATAGCCTGTATGCCCAAAACATGGGACATGCTCCTTGCTGAGGCTGCTCTCAGTGTTGGGTCTTGCCTTAAATTGCATCCAGTCTCTCCAGATGTAGTCTTCAAGGCCTAATGCCTCAAACTGCTCTTGGCATAGTCTGTTCCATTCCTGCCTTACAAACATAGAACCACAGAGCTGTTGAGGTTGGAAGAGAGCTTTGAGGCCATCAAGTCCAGCAGCTCACCCAGAGCTCACACTGCCACCACTGCTGCTGAGCCACTGCCACTGAACCACCTCCCTCAGCACCACCTCCACGCAGCTTCGAAACCCCTCCAGAGATGAGGACTCCACCACCTCCCTGGGCAGCCTGGGACAGTGCCTGACCACCCTTGCAGGAAGGAGATTTTCCCTCATGTCCACCCTGAACCTCCCCTGGCACAACTTGAGGCTGTTTGCTCTTGTGCTGTCACTTGTTGCATGTGAGAAGAGCCCAACCCCCACCCGGCTCCAACCTCCTCTTGGGAAGCTGCAGAGAGTGCTGAGGTCTGCCCTGGGCCTCCTCACCCAGCTCCCTCAGCTGTTGCTCACAGGACCTGTGTTCAGGGCTCTCCAGCAGCTCGGTTGCTCTTCTTTGGCCATGCCCCAGCCCCTCAATGTCCTTGCAGTGAGTACTGAACGCAGTACTCCAGGTGTGGGCTCAGCAGTGCTGCACAGAGGGGGACAGTCACATCCTCAGACCTCTGGTCACACTGTTACTGATGCTGGTGGCCTTCTCTGCCACCTGGGCACAGCCTGGCTCCTGTTCAGCCAGACATCAGGCAACACCCCCAGGGCTCCCCAGGGTTTTCCTGTCCCTGCACAGGGGTTGCTGTGCTGTCTGCACTCCCAGAAGTGCCTCTGCTTCCCTGCTGAGAGGTGCTGAGCAGAGCAGCAGGCAGCTGGTCCCGAGAAGGGCATGGCTGTGCTGGCAGAGAGGTGCTGCTCCTGCTTAGCTCTGCTGGGCAGGAGCCTCCAGGTGCCCCTTGCAGGCTGCTGTGGGGTGGGGGTGGCTCCTCCTCGGGCACTCAGTGCAAGCAGAGAGTTTGCTGCTGTCTCTCTGGCTCCTCCATCCACAACCCCAGCAGGTGCTTTAGAGATCATCTCTGCCCTGCTAGAGGATGAACCAAGCTAAAGTAATCATAGACTCACAGAAGGGACCTCAAGGGTCATCCAGCTCCAACCCCCTGCCACGGGCAGGGACACCTCACACTACATCAGACTGCCCACAGCCACAGCCAGCCTGGCCCTAAAGACCCCCACAGATGGAGCCTCCACCTGGGCAACCTGTGCCAGTCTCTCACCACCCTCAGGCCAAAGAACTTCTTCCTAAGGTCTAATCTCAGTCTCCCCTCCTCTAGCTTGGATCCATTCCCCCCACTCCTATCACTACCTGACACCCTCAGAAGTGCCCCCCCAGCTTTCCTGTAGCCTCCTTCAGATACTGTAAGGCCACAAGAAGGTCTCCTTGGAGCCTTCTCTTCTCCATACTGCACAACCTCAACTCTCTCAGCCTATCCCCACAGCAGAGCAGCTCCAGCCCTCTGCTCATCCTCGTGGCTCTGCTGTGGACACCTTCCAGCATGCCCTGCCCCAGCACAGTGCTGGACAGAAACCCAAAGGATAGACCTGGAGGAAGGGACAACCTTTTGTGGGCTTCTGCAAGGAGCTGCAGACCCAGTGCCCAGGACTGGCATGACTCAAGACAGCTCAACAGCAGAGCACCTTCGGGGCTGAGGTGGGGTTAAAGTTTGTTTCTCTTCCCACTGGAAGATCTCTGCCCTGCTCAGCTGGAGTGGGACAGGATGAGGCTTTTGGTGCTGCTTGTGTGAGTGCTCTGCAGGTCTGTTGGTCTCCGTGGCTGGCCACAGGGACAGCTCTGTGTGTGTGTGTGTGACATTTGTGTGTGTGCCTGCTGGGAGCACATCCTCAGCCCTGCTGCTGGTTGGGCCTGAGGGCATGTGCTGGTGGCAGCCCTGCCTCTGGCTGTGTTTCCCAGTGGCCAGAGCAGCATCCCTGTGTGCTGCTGTTGGGAGTGTCCAGTCCCTTGAGCCTGCTCATCTCCCTCCAGCCAAAATGCTCCTGTGTGCAGGGGGGACTCAAGTGGAAGGCAGTAGGATGGTTCTGTTGTCTCTGTCCCTCCTCCTGGAGAGAGGAAGGGAGGTCAGGAGGCTGGCAAGGGGCATCCTGATGGAGGGTCTAGTCTCTTGCAGGAAATTGTTCTTTCTTCAGGTGCCCATCTTGCAGAAGGGGCTGCAGGAGCAGTATCTGCCTTTCCCTGGTCTTCTCTGGCACTCCTGCCCAGTGTCCGGAGGAGATGTGGTCAGTGTGACCCGAGTGGGCTCACAGGACCTCACCTGTCACTTGGGCTCCTGTGGTCCCCTTCGGTGAGCTTTGCCCAGGGTGGGCTCCTCAGAGGGTACTGAGGTACAGACCTCTCTCCAAGGCACCTCACATCCAACCCTCATCTGGGACCTGCCTGGTGGGCCTTGGGATGAGCCCTGCAGCCTGGAAAGCTCAGCAGCATCCCGAGCAGAGGGACGGACGCGGCGCTGGTGCAGGCAGGCAGCAGGAGTGACACCGAAGGAGGCTGTGGTGGCACCCAGGGATCCAGAGAGCAAGTCCCTTTTTCCCGGAGCTCTGCCTGATCCTTTGGCTCCACAGAGCCATCTCCTGGGCATCCCAGTGGCTGCTGCTGCTCCATCCCTCTGCTCTCCAGAGCCTCGGGAATGTTTTTGGAGGCCCTGGGTGTGGCAGGGAGAAGGATTGTTGTGGGAGCTCCTTTGCTGCTGGTGCAGAGTCTTCTTCGGTCTCAGCTCGGAGGGGACCATGAGCTGGTGGGTGTGGGGCTGGTTCTTCTGTGGAGAAAACAAGCAGGGACTGGAGAGAAGGGAGAGTCAGAGGATCAGTGTGGGGGATACTGCTGAGCTCTGTAGGCAGTATCATGACCGATGTAACCTGCCAAACACTTTGTTTCTTGGAACACAAAGAGTGCATCTGCAGGCTGCTGCAGAGGAGCAGCTGGAGCTGGCAGCAGACACTCCTCAGCAGCAGACATTCTGCCATGGTGATGGGAGGAATCATAGTCCTAGGATGGGTTGGGTTGGAAGGGACCTCAAAGCTTGTCCAGTTCCCACTCCCCTGCCATGGGCAGAGACACCTCCTACCAGCACAGGTTGCTTAGGGCCTCGTCCAGCCTGGCCTTGAACACCTCCAGGGAGATGGTGGAGCACAGAAGCACAGAATGTGATCAAAGCTCTGTGGGGCTTCTGTGCTCCACAACCTCCCTGGGCAACCTCTGCCAGTGTCTCCTCATCCTCACTCTGATGAATTTCATCTTCTCCACTCTCATTCTCCCCTCTCCCAGCTCAAATCCATTGTCCCTCGTCCTGGCCCTCCAGCCCTCATCCAAAGTCCCTGCCCAGCTCTCCTGCAGTCCCTTCAGGCACTGCTCTAAGGTCTGCCCAGAGCCTTCTCTTCTCCAGGCTGTGCAGCCCCAACTGCAGCACGGTGAGGCCTTACCTCAGGATTTCCACTTGTGCTGCTGGGATTTGGGTTTGACCTTGAGGCCAGTCCTTGGGGCACTGTGACCTGCAGCTAACCTACCTCTGCCTCTCTCCCCAGGTCATCATTGAACGCTATAAAGGGGAGAAGCAGCTGCCAGTGCTGGACAAGACCAAGTTCCTTGTCCCAGACCATGTCAACATGAGTGAGCTGGTCAAAATTATCCGGTGAGTGGGGAGGCCCCAACTGTCTGCCTGTGAGTCTGTCCTCACCCACAGGCTCTGGACAGAGAGGGGTGGGATGAGGCAGAGGCAGCTGCTGAGGGTGGGGACGAGGACATGAGAGCCACAGCATGGCTGTGTTGTGGTACAGACTTGGGGAGGCTTGAGGTGGGGCAGGGTCTTAGCATCTGGTGAAGGACAGCGTGGGCAGCAGGACAAGGGAAGTTCTTCTGCCCCTGTGCTCACACACCTGGAGTGCTGTGTCCAGGTCTGGGCTCCTCCATTGCAGAGAGATGTTGAGGTGCTGGAAGGGGTTTGGAGAAGGGCAGCAAGGCTGGGGAGGGGCCTGGAGCACAGCCCTGTGAGGAGAGGCTGAGGGAGCTGGGGGTGTGCAGACTGCAGAAGAGGAGGCTCAGGGCAGAGCTCATTGCTGTCTGCAGCTCCCTGCAGGGAGGCTGTAGCCAGGTGGGGTTGGGCTCTGCTGCCAGGCAGCCAGCAACAGAAGAAGGGGACACAGCCTGAAGCTGTGCCAGGGCAGGTCTAGGCTGGATGTTAGGAGGAAGTTGTTGGCAGAGAGTGATTGGCATTGGAATGGGCTGCCCAGGGAGGTGGTGGAGTGGCTGTGCCTGGAGGTGTTGAAGCCAAGCCTGGCTGGGGCACTTAGTGCCATGGTCTGGTTGCTTGGGCAGGGCTGGGTGCTAGGTTGGGCTGGCTGAGCTTGGAGCTCTCTTCCAACCTGCTTGAGTCCATGATTCTATGACTGTGACCTCTGCCTTATGGGGACACCCTGTGAGCTGATGAGGAGGACTCCACTCCCCTTCTTTGATTCTTGAGTCCAGACAGAAGAGGTCTCTTGCCTTTGCCCTTGCCAGCAGCACTCAGAGAAAGAGGCTTGGCAGAGTCCTGGCTCAGGAGGCTTTAGCCCCCCAGACAGCTCATCTGGGCTGCTGGGCACCACGTCTAAGGCCATGGGAGGAGGTCCCAGCCGTGCATGCCTAGTCCCACGTCAGCAGCACTGCTGAGGACAGGTAGAAGTTGCCATCGTGGTGCCTTTGCCAGCTGGCCTGACCCAGGCCCTCCTGCCCTTGCCCCCACAGGCGTCGCTTGCAGCTGAATCCCACCCAGGCTTTCTTCCTGCTGGTGAACCAGCACAGCATGGTGAGTGTGTCCACCCCCATCTCGGAGATCTACGAGCAGGAGAAGGACGAGGATGGCTTCCTCTACATGGTCTATGCTTCCCAGGAGACCTTTGGCTACTGATGCCAGCTGCAAGGTGGCTCCTGGAGACAGACGAACTGTGGCACACAGGCCCCAGCCTTGGAAGACAACACAACCAGAGGCTCACAAGATGGGGACTCTCTCTCCCTCCTTCCTTGCCTCCCCTTCCCATCGCCCTGTCACCAGAGGGGCTGGTGGCCTGTGCTGAACCCCCACCCCCGTGTCCTTAGCCCTGCTCCCGCCGCACTCTGCCTCGGCGCCTCCCTGCGGACCCCCTGCACACGGGGCCTCGGCTCCCAGCCCGTCCCCTCCCTGCCCCCAGCTGC
Organism: Tricholaema leucomelas; assembly: GCA_013400475.1. Taxonomy (NCBI): domain Eukaryota; kingdom Metazoa; phylum Chordata; class Aves; order Piciformes; family Lybiidae; genus Tricholaema lacrymosa; species Tricholaema leucomelas. Next base: position 11,464 of record WAAF01003675.1, on the reverse strand, counting down.
CCTCCCTCTGCCGTGTTTGTGTTTCTGCAACCTGCTGCCAAAGGCCTGCGACGGGGAGAGGGCAGGACAGTGTCCCCTGCAGCTCCGGCGCGGGCAGAGCTGCCTCTCCTCCCAGACACTGCTGAAGGGCAGGAGGGCTGCACAGCAGCCAGCAGGTGTGACCTTTGCTCCCGGGTTTTAATTGATTTTAATGACACCCAGATCAGATTCTTGGTGCTACTGAGTAGATGTAGGCGTCCGTGCAGGGCTGTGGATGATGCATAGCCTCTAGGTTTATGTTCCTGGGTTGGGGTTTTGTTGTTCTTGTTGTTTGGAGGGTTGTTTTTTGGTTTTTTTTAGGGATAGGTTGGGAGAGGGGGAGGGGGAGATCTTTCCTGTGTTCTGTAGGTACATCAGGCTTCACTGCACTTTAAAACCCATGGTAGGTGTCAAGAGTGGAAGTGACTTTTAATTTATACAGGTTTGCCATTTCTAGTGCTGCTGTTCTGTTGCCAGTTGTCCCTGGCTGCTCTCCTCCTTCTTCCTTTGTTTCTTTCTCTGTTTTTAATTTAATCAAACCATTTCCCTTCTCTCTGTCTCCCCACTGCATGCAGCTTTCCAGCCTCAGTGTGGCAGAGCTCACTCAAGGAACGGAGCCCTTTATATTTGCTGTGTTTCCCTTTCTGTTTCTCATGTGTTATAGCAACACAAAGATGTGTCTGATGGAATCCCACCCAGCCCAACCTCCTCGAGGGTATATAAATATATATATAATAAACATCAATTCAAGTTGTATCTTGTAGGAATGTTCTGCTCCCACCTCATTTGTCTATCTTCGTGTCCCTACTATGTCTCTTGGATGGACTTGTGAGGGGTTTGCACCTGGGAGGAGCCAGGCTGCAGTGGTGCCTGGGGCCGTGGGGTTGTGCTCTGGGGAGGTGCCAGTCTAAGCTCGTGGTACTCTGAAGCCAACTCTTCTCTATCCAGCTCTGGCCAGCCTAGAGCACTGCCATGGGCAGGTCCTTGCCCTCAGCACCATGAAGCCAGGAGCTTCCTGCAGCCCTGAGTGAAAGGGCAGGTGGCTGCAGGGACTGCTCTGACTGGCAAGGACCCTGGAGGAGAAGAGAGCTTTTCTTCCCCTTTCTGCTCCCTTTTCTCCCAGGTTTGCTCTGCTGAAGACAGGCATGGAGACAGGGACCTTGTCCTCGAGAGGTGGTGTCATGGGTTTTCTAAAGATAGGTGACAGAAATGAAACTCTCAGATCAAATTGGAGAGAAAATACACAATTGTATTTAGGGAGAGAGAGATACAGCAACAGATCTTACAAAGCCATTCCCCCATCCATGGCAAACCCCCTTGAAGTTTTCCCCATCCCCAAAAAAACTAAATCTACCTTCCCCAGTGCTCCAATCCTCCCCCCTGCCCCCAACACCTGCAGCCAGCCAAGAGGCTTCCTGCTTACATGTTCCAAATAGATTGGCTCCTGCCACACAGCCAGGGCAGGAGGAGGAGGAAAGGAGAACGAACTGACCTTGTTGTGAGCTTATACCAAGATAGCAGAATTATGGGATTGAGTAACAATCTTCTAGTCCCCAGAAAAAAATTGTAACCCTATAGCCTCAACCTGGGACAGATGGTAAAGCATCTGCAGTTTCACCCTGCCATCGTGCACCTGCTTCTTCCCTGCTCTCACCATCCCTGGAATCACTCCAGCTGTGACTGCAGATAAGGACAGGCTTTTACAGGGGAGCTGGAGGGGCCAGGATGCTGCCACCATCTTGGCAGCCCAGGGGCATCCCTTCTTCAGGCTGGGGTCCTTCAGACATCTTAACTTTGCCAAGACTATGCAGCAGGCACAAACACTATGAGGAGAGGCTGAGGGAGCTGGGGGTGTGCAGCCTGCAGAAGAGGAGGCTCAGAGCAGACCTCACTGCTGTCTACAACTACCTGAAGGGAGGTTGTAGCCAGGTGGGGTTGGGCTCTTCTCCCAGGCAACCAGCAACAGGACAAGGGGACACAGCCTCAAGCTGTGCCGAGGGAGGTCTAGGCTGGATGTTAGGAGGAAGTTCTTGCCAGAGAGAGTGATTGGCATTGGAATGGGCTGCCCAGGGAGGTGGTGGAGACACTGCCTCTCTTCAAGAAAAGCCTGGATGAGGCACTTAGTGCCATGGTCTGGTTGACTGGATAGGGCTGGGTGCTAGGTTGGGCTGGATGATCTTGGAGGTCTCTTCCAACCTGGTTGATTCTATTCTATTCAGGCACTGCAAGCTACAGCTGCTCTGAGACTTCACATGCCATGCTGTCAGCACTGACTGCCTGGTTTGGGAAGCAGTTCCTCCAAACAGTCCCTTCTGGTCCCTTGACAGCAGGGGCAGATCACATTAATGGTTCATGGAGTAGTCAGTCGAGATCACAAAGTAACAGACGGGGATGAGACACTGGAACAGGCTGCTCAGGGAGGTTCTGGATGCCTATGCCTTTGTGTGCAAGGCCAGGTTGGATGAGGCCTTGAGCAGCCTGGGCTAGTAGAAGGTGTCCCTGCACAGGGCAGGGAGGGTGGAACTGGATGATTTTTAAGGTCACTTCAAAACCAAATCATTCTATGAATCTACAGAAAAAACCATAAAGATATTTACAAAAGGAATTAAATAAATTAGTGGGGAAAAAACAACATCAGAGAACAAATCTGAACTCCTTCCTTCTGCTCCAGTGCCCACAGCTCTGACAAACCTGGGAGCAAAGGCAGGGGTGTGTCCCTTGGGCCAGGCAGAGCTGGGGCTTCCTGAACGGCTCAGCTGTGCCTTGGGCATTGTCCTGACAGGCGCTGGATGTGCCACAGCCCTGGCACGCACTGGGCACGGCAGCACTCTGCTGCCAGCGCTGAGCCCACCTGGTCTTAGCGTTACACTTGGGATGCTGAGACTAAGAAGTGGCTCCCTGCCCAGAGTGGGTGGGTGCTGAGGGCAGCACAATGGTGGCAGTTGTGGCAGCAGCAGAAGGGCATTGAGTGCTGCATTCCAGCAGTGAGGCTCCCCCTGCCCAGCCCCAGCGTGGCAGCAGGTGACCCAACTGGACCGTGAGCACAGCATGGAGAGCACATACCTGTTTTGGTCAGGGGTCCTGGTCCACCTGCATAGGCTCCTCTGCCTCCTCATCCACCTCCATTTCCTCCTCCGAGAATTCATCTACTTCCATCTTCTCCTCCCCAGCCATATCCACCTCCATCTCCTCAGGATCAGCCACATCCTTGTGCTCTTTCCTGCCAGGCTGCAACTCGAGGTGGCACAACCTAAGGCAAAAGTCAAGCAGGCAAGTGCATCACTCCTGCCCCAGGCAGCCAAGCAGAGCTGTAGCACAAGGCTCAGCACCCCAAACCGCCTTGGGTGCCTGGCAGGAGCCATGGGGCAGGAGCTAGCTAGAGGTTGGGTGGCTGCTTTGCCACCAGCACTCACCGGCAGTGCCAGGCCTGTGTCCGCAGCCACCTCCTCCTGTTCAGGTCCTTCCTCATCTCCTTGCACAGCTGCAAGATGTTGTGAAGCTGCCAGAGAAGAGAGGGCAGGGGTGAGTGTCCTGTTCCCTGCCTCCATGGCCCCTGGGTACAGTGACAACAAGATCTGGCTAGGGCTTGGGTGGCTGCTTTGCCACCAGCACCCAGTGGCAGTGCCAGGCCTGTGTCTGGAGCCACCTCCTCCTGTTTAGGGCTTTCTTCATTGGCTGCTGGGCTGAGTGTCCTGATCTCTGCCCCCGTGGAGCCCTGGGCACAACACCCGAGGGGCCTGCAGCTTCATGGGCACCTTTGGGGAACTTGGACTGGAGCCTCCAGACGAATTCCAGGCACTTTTGTGGTGTCATGGAAGGGTTTGTGTCCAGAAGGGCTTTGGCAGTGGGGCAGGGGCTATGGCACAGCTCATGCTTCAGAGACTTCCAGAAGCTTCCTCCACTCCAGCCTGGATCTGCCTCTGGCCAAGGCCAAGCCAGTCAGCCCCTCTGGGGGGACATCCCTGCTGGAGTGCTCCCTGGCTGAGAGAACTGCAGCCTGCAGAAGGGACCCCTGCTCATGGGTGCAGTCTGTGGAGCACTGTGTGCCACACAGGGCAGGGCAATGGTGTTGCTAGAGGCAGGCCTGGCAAGAACTTAATGCCAAGCAGTCCCATCTTTAAACTCCAACTCTCTATTGCAGCCCAAAGCAGAGCAGGTCCCATCCCAGCTCAGCCTCCAGCTCTGTCCCATCCAGGCTGCTCATCCTGAACTGGGCCATCCTGAGAAGGTCCCTGCCCCCCTGACATGGGCACATGTGCTGGCAGGGGCAGGCAGTGGCAGAACAAAGCTGGGTTTGCATTCACCTCGAGCACAAGATCTTCACTGAAGAGTTTCCCACTCCTGGGCACAGCTCTTTGTGCTGGGGCAGGCTGCAGTGCTGAGGACCCTGCACTTGCCTCGGCAGCAGCAGCAGCTCCTTGTCCTCAGCTTGTGGCAGCCCAAGCTGCCTCCTCCCAGTGCCCTGTCCTGGCAGTCCCTGTCCTGCTGTACTCCAACGCACGTCCTAGAGCCTCCCCTCAGCACTGTGGGCGATGTCTTCCCCTGCCAGCCTGCCAGTGATGGCCAGCAGCTCACAAAGCCTGACCCACAGGGAGCTCAGCCCTCGCCTTGCCCTGGCAGGTTTGCAGTGCCACCTGGATGGATGCAGTGATGGCTGCCTGCCTGGCTCCCTGCCAGGAAGGAAGGAAGGTTCACAGCATCTTAGGTGAGGTTGGAATGGACCTTAAGGCTCATCTCCTGCAAGTCCCCTGCCACGGGCAGGGACACGTCTCAACTCGACTTCCTTGCCCAAAGCCTCATCCAACCTGGCCTTGATCACCTCCAGGGAAGGGCTGTCCACAGCCTCTTTGGGCAACCTATTCCAGACTCACCATCCTCCTACTGAAGAACTTCTTCCTCAGCTCCAGCCTAAGCCTGCTCTGCCTCAGTTCAAACCATTCGCTCCTGTCCTGTCTCCAGACACACTCATGGAAAGTCTGCAGCCTCCCTGCAGGATCCCTTCAGCTCTTGGCAGACAGCTCTAAGGTCCCCTTGGAGTCTTCTCTCCTCCAGGCTGCACACTCCCAGCTCCCTCAGCCTGTCCTCATAGCAGAGCTGCACCAGCCCTTGGATCATCTTTGTAGCCTCCTCGGGACTCATTCCAGCAGCTCTGTGTCCTTCTTCTGCTGAAGGCAGAAGCGGAAGTGAGGTCTGAGCAGAGCAGAACCAAGGGGGACAATTCCCTCCCCTGCCCTGCTGCCCACACTCCTCTGGTTGCAGCCAGCACACAGATGCCTGCTGGGCTGCATGAGGGCACTGCTGGCTCCTGTGGAGCTACTCAGCAGCCAACACTTCCAAGTCTCTTTTGTCTCCTAAGTGGCTTCTCATCAAGCAACACCCCCAACATTTTTCCTTCAGGGCTGCTCTCAACCCACTCTGCACCCAGCCTGGATCTGTATGCAGAGTTGCCATGACCCAGCTGCAGGACCTTGCACTTTGACTTGTTGAACCTTCTGCACTTCTCAGTGGCCCACTTCTCAGGACAGACCTCTGAGGAACTCCACTTCTCACTGGTCTCCACGTGGACACTGAGCCATTGATCACAGGTCTTTGAGTGTGACTTTCTAGCCAGTTTCTTACCCATCCAGTGGTCCACCCATCAAGTCCATGTCTCTCCATCTTAGAGGCAATGATGTCACACAGGACAGTGCCAAATGGCTTGCACAAGGGCAGGCTGTGCAAGGTTGCTCTTCCCATACTAGCAGAGCTGTAACTGTTGTAGAAGGCCACCAGACTGATCAGGCAGGACGTGCCCTTGGTGAAGCCATGCTGGCTGTCACCCATCACCTCATATTTGCCGTGTGTCTTAGCACAGTTACCAGGAGGATCTGCTCCATGATCTTACCTGGCATAGAGGGGAGACTGGTCTGGAGTTCCCTGGCCTCTCTTTGCCCCTCTTTTTAGAACTGGAGCAATGTTTCCCCTCTTCCACTCTGTGGGAACTTTGCCAGGCTGCCAGTGGCCCAGCAACCTCAGCTGCCAGCTCCTTCAGGATCCATGGATGGATCTTGTCGGGTCCCATGGCCTTGTGCATGCTGCTTCCCTGGGTGTTCCTGGACCTGATATGCTTCTGCTGGGGCAGATTCTTCACCCTCTTGCACAGCCGTTGTCCTCTGTGACTTGCTTGGCATGGCTCAAGTGGTTACCAGTGAAGACTTGTTGAGTACTTCAGCCTTTTCCTTATCCTCAGTAACCAGGTCACCTGTATCCCTCTGGAGGGGCCCCACACTCTCTTTTGGCTTCTTTTTCTCCATGACTTACCTGCAAACCCCTATTATCTGTAGTGTCCTTGGCCAGGTTTAATTCTGTCAGGGCTTTCCAGGCTTTCCTAACCTGGTTTCTGGTTTCCCAGTTTCCTTGCTTCATCCCAGGTTACCTGTCCTTGCTTCCACCCTTTGTGGGTTTCACTCTTGTCTTTCCTTTTGACCTCATGCCTTGTTCATCCAAACAGGCTTCCTGGCATTTTTGCTTGATTGCCCCTTTTCAGGGATGCCGTCCTTGCCTTTGACCTTGGAGGAGATGATCCTTGAAAGCCACCCAGCTCCTGGCCTCCAGAGCTTTCCAGGCCTTTGTCCCACACTACTCTACCATGGAGACTCCTGCAGAGGCCAAAGTCAGCTCTTCTGGAGTCAAGGGTTTCAAGCTCACTGAGCATCCCCTTCTTCACTGCCCTGAAGATCTCAAACTCCACCATCTCATGGGCACCACAGCCAAGACTGCCCAAGAGCTTCACCTTCCCCATCAGTCCTTCCCTGTGGTGAGAACAAGGTCTAGCATGGTAGCTCCCCTTGTTGCTTCTTCTAGCACCCTGCAGAGGAAACTCTCCTCAGTGTGTTCCTGGATTGTTTGTGCTCTGCTGTGCTCTCTCCAACCAATGTCAGGGTGGTTAAAGGCCCCCATGAGGACCAGGGCTTGTGAATGTGCAGCAAGTCTTGTCTGTCTTTCAAGGGCCTCATCCATTTGGTCTTCCTGGTCAGGTGGCCTGTAGCAGATCCCCACCATAACGTCCCCTGCCCTTCCATTCACCCCCACCCATAGGCAGTCGATCTTCTCAGCAGCACTTGCCAGGTGGAGCACCTTGCACCCTAGGCAACAGCCCCTTGTTGCCTCCCCTACCTGTCCTTCTGAAGAGCTTCCAGTACCCTTCTAGTCAGCCACAGGATTCATTCCTCCATGTCTCCATCCTGTCAATCAGCTCACAGCACTGCAGCCGTGCCAGCATTTCCACTCCTCTTGTTTGGTGCCTGTGCTGTGTGGGCATTAGAGCTGGGCCCCCAGGGAAGCACTTGGAGCCCCTGATGCAGTATAGTTGTGCTGTGGCTGGGCTGATGGCTTCACCCCCTGCATCGTTGTGCCATTCCCAAGGTCACCTTTGCTTGACCTGATCTTATTCCCTTCCCCCTCCATATGTGCTTTAAAGTCTGCTCAATGAGCCCCTCCAACTCGTGATCCAGGATCCTTTACCCCCCCCCAGTCATCTGAACCCCATCTGACCTTAGCAGCTCAGGTGCAATGCAGACCTGCTCAGGGTTGAAAAAGCCTCCATTGGCACTGTCCCTTACACCAAGGACTTCTCAGGTCTGTTTTCCTGAGCCCCTCAGTATTTTCCCTCCTGAAGGCAGTGAGGCAAATGCCACCTGCATGCTTGATCTTCAGAGCATCTGCTCCAGCGCCCTTTTGATCTTCTCTGGTCTTCTCTGCTCAACTTCATTGTTGCCAATATGCATGACCAGGAGCAGAGAATAATCTGAGGGCTTTCCTAGACATGGGAATTTCCTACTAACATCCCTAACCTGGGCCCCAGGGATGCAGTGGACTCTGTGGGATGGGTCAGCTCAGCACATCAGCCCCTCTGTCCCTCTCAGGAGGAGAGGACCTCCAGCAGTAATGGTTCTCCTCTCCTTGGCACAGGCAGTCGTGGCAGGTGGTGCTGCCTGCCTTACCCCTTGTAGCTCTTTGGGTGCATTATCACCTCTGTCCTCGTGTGGCTACCCCTCGGGCTCCAGACCCCTGTACCTGTCGTGTGGGGGCGGCTGTGCCTGTGGGGGAGGCTGTGAGGGCAGCCACATGCTGCACTGGACAGGGACTCGTTTCAGTTCCCGCTCACTGCAAACTGCGGCTGCCACCTGAGCCAGCCAAGAACCACCTATGGCTCCAAAGGTCTCTCTCTGACTCACTTTGCCGCATCTCAGCCTACCCACCTGCTCTCCGAGTTCTGTTACCGCGCGGAGGAGCTCCTCTCCTCGGCTCCATCTGCCACAGGTGAGCTCTCTGCCGTCCTCTCGCACTGCTGGACACACGCTAGGGGCTGATACCCGGGGGCTTGCACGGCTGCCCCAAAGCTGGGTCTGGGTAGCTGCATCAGAGGTGGTGGTGGCAGCACACGAGGCCATTGCTGTCAGCTGGAGACCACTGCTCCTGGGCAAGGCAGGCAGAGTCAGCAGAGCCTGCAGCCCCTTGCCCAGACCCCAGAAGAGCTCCTTGCCAGCCTTTGTGGCTACCAGCCCCTTCCCTGATGTGGCCTCACCTGATCCAGAGGTAGTCTCCTCGGCTCTCCACAGGCTCTTCCCGCGAAAACTGGGCCACGCCCACCCGCCCGCCCTCTTTGCTTCCCGCGCCTGGCACTGCGTCACTGCTGCTCCCTGCGCACGCCTCGGCGCCATGTCAGTGCCATGTGCTCAAGAGCCCCCGGGAGGCTGTGGCCCACGCCATGCCCGCTGCTTCCCTGCAAAGCCAACCTCTCCTTCAGCCCAGCCAATCGACCCACGGCAGCTTAGCGCTTGCTGCTCCAGACACCGTGCCAGGGCTGCTCACAGATGGACAGAAGGAAGGATGGGGGGATGGATGAGTGGATGGATGGAAGGATGAATGGATGGAGGGATGGCTGGATGGAGGGACAGATGGAGGGATGGATGGAAGGATGAGTGGATGGATGGGTGGATGGACAGATGAATGGAGGAATGGGTGAATGGAAGGATGAATGGATGCATAGATGGAAGGATGAATGGATGGGGGGAAGGAGGGATGGAGGGATGGAGGGATGGATGAATGGATGGAAGGATGAGTGGATGGATGGGTGGAGGGACAGATGAATGGAGGAATGGGTGAAAGGAAGGATGAATGGATGCATAGATGGAAGGATGAATGGATGGGTGGAAGGAAGGAAGACTTCTGACACGCAGCTGTCGAAAATGATCATCAGTACTGTTCAGAGTGAAAGTCAGAGCAGCTTTCATGTCACTCAGGTGCCCTTTGCTGCAGAGGCCCTGTTAGCTGAAAGCCTCACACACAGCAGTTGGAAGTCAGGTGGGACATAAACCCCATTCAAATGTCAGTGCATTCTGTTGGGCTTTTCTATGTGTGGCAGTGCAGCCAAAACCCCTCCCTGCCCCCCACAAAGACGGGATGCAGGGCAAACAGTGAGGCTGGGATGAAGGGAGCCAGAGGAGAGATACTTCCCCCTCTGAAAGCTGTGGATGGGTGGATTGCACGTGGCCCTTTCCCCCAGTCACATCCTGCCAGGCACAGAGCCCATGCAGGGTCAAGGCTGGGCATGGTTTGGGCATGTGTGGGCATGTTCCAGCAGAGAAGTGATGGTTCTTTGTTCCAGCCTTTGTCTGGTGACAATTCTGACACAAATGAGCAGCTTGGATCAAAGAGGTGAGGTGCAGAGAGCACAAGGCTCTTGCTCTTGGGTTTTTGCTCTCCACACATGTGCTGTACAAGCAGCAAAGCAAGCCAGGAGAATTTTCCTACAAGAAGAGACCAAAGAGGATTTCCCACAGTCAGCAAACAGCACTGTGAGTAACTGATATATTCCTGAGGCCTCCAGGAACTTCCTACCTCCTGTCCCTAGGGGCAACAGATTACCTTGGGATTTATGTTTTTCCAAATACACTTCCCAAATCATTTGTAGCCTTTCCTATACTGTGAAGGGGATTTCTCAGCTCAGTGCTGAACCTTTCTAACCTTTAGGCACTTTTGCACACAGTCAGGTGGGAGGCAGAGCCAAATGAAGAACTAATTTATATTTGTATTAATTTCTCTCCTTATCAATTCTTTCTCTGCAATGTTACAGAACCTCACTTCACCAGGCCATGCTGTAGGTCAGGACTTCTGTCTGTTCAAGAAGGACCAGCTCGGGATTTAGTCTCTAGAGCATGCCCGCTTAACACTGGCTTCATCCTGTCACTGCCTGGAGATGCTTCTGGGAGCAAGCAGGAGCTGTGTGAAACCCTCACTGACCCTGGAACAGACTCAAGCAAGACAATGACTCAGGGCCTGGAGCACGCAGACACAAGGCTCTGGAGCACATAGACACAGGCTCTGGAGCACATGCAAGAGTCTGGGGGTACTGCCCAACTGTGCAGAGATGAGGTCTGCAAGGCCAAGGCACAGCTGGAACTGGACTTGGCAGGGGATGCAAAGAAAAGCAAGAAAGGCTTCTGCAGGGAGGGAAGCAGAAAAGGAAGGTTGGAGAGAGCAATGGTGAGGAACTGGGAACAAGGGATGAGGAGAGGGCTGAGATTCTCAACAGCCTTTTTGCTTCAGTCTCCACGNAGAGGAGGCTGGAGACAGGTGGGGGCAGCTTCTTCTCTTAGGCAATGTCATAAATAAAAGGCATAAAGTTAGGTTCTTGCAGAATGAGGCTTTTAATAGAGTCACAGGACTCAAGCAAGGCACAGGCCTGGGTGCACAGGGAGGCTCCGCTCTGCCCTAAGCACACTGCTTGTTTTCAGTCTCTTTTTAGACCCTTTTCTCATCCATGTTCATTACTGATGCCAAGAAAAGGTTGGGTTTTCCTTATCAGTCCCAAGATCGGGAGGTATCTCTTCCACACACCTCTCTTCATCCGGTGGTCCCTCTGGTGGCCTTCAGTGATGAACTGGAAACTGGCAGTGTCCTTTGCGTGGCTCTGCCTCTGTTTGCTCACAGACAAAGGCTGTCTATTCTGCCTGTTTCACTCCTACACCAGCCCTTCCAGCTCCTAATTACTTATTGCTCTGTTCTCCTAAGCTAAGTGCATACTTTTGTAGTGGTGCACGGGACTCTATCGCTCCTTTCAAAATCCCTTCTCCCCCCTGTCTGTGGCCTCTTGCCACGAATTGATGGGATCAAACATTTATTTCTCTTAGGGAACAAGGGATAGGACGAGAGGAAGTGGCCTGAAACGGTGTCAGGGCAGGTTGTGGTTGGCTTTTCGGAAAGCTTTCTCCGCTGCAAGGGGCAAGGGGAAGTGGTCGAGGCTGCCCGAGGCGGCAGCAGAGTGCCCACCCCCGGAGGGGGTCAAAAGACGAGTGCCAGAGGAGCCGAGGGCAGAGTGCCCACCCCCGGAGGCGGTCAGAAGACGGCTGCCAGAGGAGCCGAGGGCCATGCTCCGACAGCCGCGGGCCCGACAGCCGCGGGC
>WAAF01003674.1:217653-275300 GCA_013400475.1 Tricholaema leucomelas | reverse complement strand
CTCTTCTCCAGGCTGAAGAGCCCAAACTCTCCCAGGNCCATTCACCACCCAGCCTGCATCTGTGCCTGGGAGTGCACCGACCCAGGTGCAGGACCTTACACTTGGCCTTGTTAAACATCATGAGGTTGGCCTGGGTCCACCTCTCCAGCCTGTCCAGGTCCCTCTGGATGGCATCCCTGCCCTCCAGCAAGTCAACTGTGCCACAGCTTGGTGTCATGTAAATGACATCATGACTCCAAGAATATGGAAATCTCATAATACGGGAAAAAGAGCAGTCTAGTATTGTATAGAACAATTTATTTTTGGGGGGAGATTCTTTCACAAAATATTGAATGCAAAGATCAAATACTTTTAATAGAAAGCCTAGTGTGAATATTTGGTCAATACAATTTTACCTGGTGCATGCAAAACCTAAGAAGCAATAGCACTAATTAAGGAGCTAAATTCAGTAATGACATGAGGCAGATTACAAAGTACATTCTGTACAGGTATCAATTCTATATTTAGAGCAGAGGTAGTTGTATGATAGGCACACTCTAAATGTTAATAAGAAAGGAAAGACTACATAAGAGGAACAGACTTGTTAACTAGTTCCCATTATGGCAGATAAGAGAAGGGTGTTTATCTTATATTATTCATAGAAATGTTTTCAGCATGTGGACTGAGAAATGGAGTATTCCTTAGTGGACAGTATGCTACAGGTGCAACTTTCTTTGCCTTATACAACAGGAGTAGACCCACCCCATCTCTTTACACCAGTTACATTCTCCAAATGTAGTGCATAACTTTTCTCTGGTTTGCTGTGTCTGATGTGTGGGGCCCGAGGTTTAGAGAGAAGCTGAAGTAGGACAGTCAAAGATGGCATAAGAGAGGGCTGAAATAAGATGGTTTATTTTCAGACTGATTTGGGGACTCATGCATATAAATAACAATTGCATTCAGGCTTTGAAGTATGAGTATTAGCTATTCTGTGGTGTGGGAGGGAAAAAAGAAGGATGAAGTTTACAGGAGGAAGTTAATTCTGTAGGAATGCTCATGCTCATTATCCTTGAATTTTAAAACCGGTTCAACTATTCTAGTAACTTCAGAGTATTCATTTTAATTTTTATCTTCACTTTGACTTAGAAGACTTCATCTTCTGAGGAAGATACAGGCAATTGTCTCTTAATGAATTTCCTTTCCTACTCTTCAAAAGCTCTTTAAAATAGTTTCTGCTTGACTCCTAGAGAATATGCTGCTGCTATGCATGTTGCTGTGCAAGCAGCCAGCACAGACAGAGCTAACCTCAGGACTAGCATTATTCAAGATATATGTGTACGTCCACACAAAGTAGTAGGAAGTGTTATCCTCAACTGGTTGTGGGGAGACAAAAAAAGGATGCTGTGATCTCTCAGAGATAATTGTGATTAGATCTGTGATGTAATTCCTTGCTCCCAGGCAAGATCCAGATCACGAGACGATTTCTCTTACATCTTCCTCTTTAACCTGTCAAACTGAGACACTTCTCATGGCAGTTGTTTTGATATTAAACTGACACATTCAGATATCACTTTCTATGTGTGAATTCTTACTCCATGTTTTGTGGTAGTAGTTACAACATCAATATTTTAAAATAAACAACTTGTTCAGGTTTATGTTTGTTAAATAAAAGCTTGTCCAAAAAAAAGAGGGGAAAAAATAAGGAAAAAAAAAGCAGATCTTAAAACTCATTCAGTTCCATGAATGAATGTCTCATTAAGTACAAAATGTCATTTCCATTGGAAAATTATTACCTCCCACATTGTTACAGCTGCTGCTACAAACTAAACCTTTTCAACAAATCTTTTCTGGGTGCTTTCATCCCACAAAAACTAGTTTTCTCTCATTGCATTGCTTGTCACTGACAATTTCTTGCCCCATTCTAGCATGCATTGTGGCAGCCAAGGAATATTTAAGGTTGGAATACAGCCTGGGCTTAATTTTGAAGTAGGCCCTATTATGTGAGATGTTTAAAAAAATAAAAGCTGCATTTTAATTCCCAGCTACACTGAGTCTGGTCTGGACAGAGTTGATTTTCTTCATAGCAGCTCTTTTGGTGCTGTGTTTTGGGTTTGTGGATTAAACAATGTTCATAACACACCAATATTTTGGCTATTGCTGGAGAGTGCAGCACTCTGCTCCCCTCAGTGAATTGGATAGGAACAGACAGGAAGTTGGGATGAGACACAGCTGGGACAGCTGACTCAAGCTGACCAAAGGAGTATATTCCACACCATAATAACTTCATGGTCAGCAATAAAAACTTGAAGTAGAGGAAGAAAAAGTGTTGGTGGTTTTGTTTGGTTTTTGTTTTTTTTTCCCAAGGAGGCCATTGCTTGGACACGAGATGGGTGTTAGTTTGATTGTAGGAGGTGCTGAGTAATGCCTTTGCAGGAACAGATTTTTCTCTTGCCTTCACTTATTAACCTATCTTTCTCTCAACACAAGAGTTTTCTCACTTTCCCTCTTCATATTCTCTCCTGAAGCCTGGAGCAAGCAAGAGGCTGTGTGGGTGCTTGGCTGGGGTCAACCAACCATAGCTGCTGACTTTCCTTGGCTTGACACAGCCCAGTCTATTTCAACCTATCAGGATGTCTTGAGTAAGAGCAGGCAGCACAGCCTTAAATCTCTGTCATTAGGATCAAATACATTGTAGCCAAGCATAACAGAATTCTTAGTGACAAACTTGGAAGTATAGTACAAAGATGTTATTTTATAAAAATAAAACCTGCTTTTCCCTCAAAAACTAAGGAGCATGGTCTTTAAATATTAAATTAGGTGATTAATACACTTAAAATCTTCTAAATAGCTTTAGAATTGCAAGTATAGGGGGGAAAATGAGTAAGTTGCTAAACAAAGCTAGTTGTTCCCACAGCCATGGTAATTACATGCCTAATTTGAAGCTTCTGTATCTTGAAGCCCTCAGGAATATTTTCAAGATAGATGGGCTGTCAGACATCTCAGAGTGGCACAGCTGCCAACCCCAAAGTCACTTAAGTGACAACAGAATAAAGAGAATAATGAATATAGGAGATTGCAAAGTAAACTAAACCTGATAAGTGCTAAGTAGATTTGAGTAGCCTTAAAAGCACATATACACATTTCAAATTCAATACAAATAATCCTTACCATTTATTAATATGTTAATTTATGAGTGCATAGTCTATAAAATGTTTAACCTTTAATGTTTTCTTAGATATACTGATATACATGCTTAGCTTTTATTTTATTTACTGTGTCTGTACATATCTGTACATATTTCCATACACAGCAAATTCCAGGTATAAGGGGGTATTGTGGACAGTCATCAATGTCTTCTTCGAATTGGGTCTCCTCTGTCTTTTATGGCTCTGCTTTCACTGTATTTTACCATTCATTTTAAGTGTAAACCATCCCTTTTTAGCATTTACTAGAGACAATTTCATGTACACCTCAATATTTAGCTATTTTTCCTACTTGGTGCTACGCAGGTGTGTGATTCTTGAGCCAATGAAATGTCTATTTTTTACCTCAGAAATATATTATACTTTCCTTAATTTTTTACAACAAGCTGTTCTGGGTTTTTCCTGAAGGTCATTTCTCCTGTGTTGTGCATTCTAGTAGGTGGGTGTGAAACCTGAAAGGCTCACATTCATGTCCACTTAGATCATATAAGATCTAAGTGCTGCTACCAGAGCATATTACAGAGATTTGTCTTTTATGTTTTTCTGAGGAAGTGGAATAACAGTATAGTACGGTAAAAAACAGCCAGGAAAAAGAAATTCCTTCACTGTCGAATGTAGTACACATCTCAGTAAACATTTGCAAGCCAGAGTATCTCTTGAGGCACAGTGCATGCCAGTGAGCAGTTCAGTCATTTCTGCTGTATTGCTTTTTTACACGAGTAACCACATCCAAAGCAATTTCCTTATGACTTAGGATCTGAGGTCACAATTCTTTGCAGCATTGCCAGCTTTATCCAATGAGTGGGATGATTTCTGGCAGTTAAATTTAAGCTCAAATGTCAATTAAAGGACACTAGAGGAAGTCTGTGTATGAACTAGATCCATATTTTACTGAGGGTAAGTCTACTTGGACCACTTATATTGCGACTGTCATACAACACAGCAAGTGTGCTACTTATCAATAGAAAGTTGACTTTACTTGACAGGAAGTAATAATATGCTCCCTCCTTCCAAAATGGGTTATTTTTTTTTTTTCAGGGTATATGCAAGTTCATTTTTTCATCTTTATAATCCACTATCAGCAAAGGATGTGACACAATTATCAGTTATCAAAAAGCCTGTCAAGTTGACATAGGGAATTAACTGCTTGAAAATAAAATAAACAGACTATTCAGAGTGTTGCATCAAAAATGCTGTGCAAAACACAGATGTCATCACTGTCATGGAATAGAAATCTACCTACCATACTGCTTTTCATTGTGACAAGCCTACAATTTTTTTTATCACTTATAAACAAACGAAGGAAAAAGAAAAACCTACTCAAATACTTCTAAAACTTGAATGAACTTTTACAAAGGGAATCTGCTTCTTGCCAGCAATAGTAGGGTAATTCTGTTAGAAATATTTTTATTGATATCAAAATTCTGTGATGATTTATTTAACTGAACTCTGGTGAGACCCCCATCTTGACTACTGCATCCAGTTCTGGGGCCTCTATTACAAGAAATATATGAACATGCTGGACTGTGTCCAGAGAAGGGCCATGAGGATGATCAAAGGGATGGAGCTCCTTTCCTATGTCGAGAGACTGAGAGAGTTGGAGTTGTTCAGTCTGGAGAGGAGAAAGCTCCAAGGAGACTTTATTGTGGCCTTATTTTGTGCCTGAACTTTCTTGTACACTGCAAGAAAGCTGGTGAGGGAGTTTTTAGGATATCTAGTAGTGACAGGACTGGGGGGAATGGAACAAAGTTAGAAATGGGTAGATTCAGACTAGATGTTAGGAAGAAGTTCTTCACCGTGAGGATGCTGAGACACTGGAACAGGTTGCCCAGGTAGGTGGTAGAAGCCCCATCCCTGGGGGTCTTTAAAGGTAGGCTGGATGGGGCTCTCAGCAACCTGATCTAGTGTGAGGTGTCACTGCCCATGGCAGGGGGGCTGAAACTAGATGATCCTTGAGGTCCCTTCCTCTCTGACAGTTCTAAGGTTCTATGATTCCATGATTAGCTTGAATTCTTCTCAAAGATGGATTTTTTTTTTTTAAATAATATTTGTCTGGTTCTGCTTGAAACAGAACTGAAAGCAATAAGCTGTTTGAAAGTTTTTGAACTATTATTATTTTAAAACTGAATCCTACCTTAATTGTCAGTTGTGCACCTATTCTGGCTTGGAAGTTCAAGTAATTTGTTTCTCTACCTTTGAACTTTTCTTAATATCTGGAAGTTTTTCAAAGTTTTTCATTCTTCATGCCTAATGAAGACTGGGAGAAGATCAAGCATGATAAGCTCTTCTTTCATGCTTAGGGTAGGATCATACTATTTACTAGGACTAGGAAAGTACCAAGAAAATGACTGGGAAAGAGAGCTGCCAAAATGGCTGACTAGCATTCAGAGAACTGGTGAGACAAAAGTATAAGGCAGCCACCTAAAAATATCAGTGTGCTGGTGCACCAAAACACTCTGCAATCTCTTCACTCTCCCAAGCTCAGCTGTTTAAGTTCCTGTTATAATGGAGGGGTAATTAATTGATGAGAGATGGTATTTTTTTTTGTTAATAGTGTTTATTAATTTTGATATTCAGGACTCTCGCCCTCCCCTCAACCACTACTTTTAATAATAATCGGTTCTTTGTATGGTCATGGAAACATTATACAGATGATAACATCTAGAACATTTAAGAAATAACTAGCAAAAATATATAAACATTAAACTCAATTGAACTGGAAGAGAAGGTTCTTGTGGTCAGTTATACCACTTGTCCACTAGATGGACACAAGGAGCTCCTTTCTGCTTATGGCAGAAGACACTTGGTGAATTACAAGAGGCTTTAAGTATTTACTTACAAAAATTAGCTGCCAACTCGCAGGGCTAGCTATAGCTTCAGATAGCACACAAAATGCTTTCAGGGAATTCTGTGGTGTCTTGTCAGCTGCTGAGGTGTCTGATTCTTTCCAGGCTTTACAAGGTGCTGGGGAAAAGGAGACAGACAATCTCTGACCTTATCTTGGCTCCTTTGGATGGTCTGTGTCCCCTTCCAGGGGTCCTCGCCTTGGCAGGTGTAGGCAGGATGTCTTGCAATGTGCAGTCTTAGTACAGTGGTACATAAATGTACATTTAGTACATAAAAGCCTCATGGAGGCATTTATGCCTGTTCCTGGTAAACTCGAGGCAGGCAGTGCAGACAAACCCCAAGCATCACGGTTTATTACTTTGTGNTGTCTTGTCAGCTGCTGAGGTGTCTGATTCTTTCCAGGCTTTACAAGGTGCTGGGGAAAAGGAGACAGACAATCTCTGACCTTATCTTGGCTCCTTTGGATGGTCTGTGTCCCCTTCCAGGGGTCCTCGCCTTGGCAGGTGTAGGCAGGATGTCTTGCAATGTGCAGTCTTAGTACAGTGGTACATAAATGTACATTTAGTACATAAAAGCCTCATGGAGGCATTTATGCCTGTTCCTGGTAAACTCGAGGCAGGCAGTGCAGACAAACCCCAAGCATCACGGTTTATTACTTTGTGGCTTAGCATAGCATAATGCTGCAGAAGGCAATGGCAGAATCACTGCCAGAAGCAGAGAGCAAGGGCAACAGGCAGCAGCAACAGCAAGCACGAATACAATTGCAAAACACGTTATGTTACCTGATCATCTCTTTTTGTCAATGCAGCCCAAGACTAAGGGGCCTTTGGACACAGAGTAGCCAATCAGAATGCCAGTTAGCTGAGCTTGACCATATTAGGTGAAGCCATAGGCTTGCTTTACCCAAATTTGGGAAATCATAGAATCATAGAATCAACCAGGTTGGAAGAGACCTCCAAGATCATCCAGTCCAACCCAGCACCCAGCCCTATCAAGTCAACTAGACCATGGCACTAAGTGCCTCATCCAGGCTTTTCTTGAACACCTCCAGGGACGGCAAACATAGGCCTTGCACAAGGCATGCACAAGCCAAGTGTATGTACCTTGTTTATCACAGGATGTAAACAGGAGCAAAGCAAGCTTGGACAAGCCAGGGTCCTTAGACTCAGTGGCTCCAAGTTCTTTGTCCTTTTTGCCCACAATTGCTTCTCCCCACAACAGAGAGAGAGGGATTGCAGAAGAACATGCCTGGACAAACCAGGACATATATAAGCCTATTTTAGCCTATTCAGGCCTACCACAACACGGTAATCACTGATGTAGTGCAATTTTATGGTCTTGGGTCAGACTACAGGGACAAAAACAGTATGAGAAAGAGTTGCGAGAAACCTCACCCTCCCACTTTGAGAACTACATTTAAGATGAGGCACTCAAGTGTTCACCACGTAGAAATATGTTGCAGGTAAGCTTGCATCTGACTAGTTTGAATTTCTGGATTGATGCCAGACTCATCTCATACCTCATCATTGCAGGCTCGTTTGACATTCACTCAACTGTTGCCTGACTGGCTCAGCTCTTTTTGCCCAGGTACTGGGAAAAATGCAGCCTTTGTGGGTAAAGCCACAATCCTGTGGTCAACCTCAACTCACCTTCCCTTGCAGAGCAGTCTGCTCCTGCTGATTCCTGACCTGAAAAAAAAAAATATCAGAAACCTTTCTAGAAAGTCATGCAACTCTTACTTCCTTTATCATCTAGCATATAGGAATAAGCTCCTGTAAGATGAAGTAATCCTCTTGATTCTTTCATGCAGAGAAAACATCTTGGTTTGCAAAAGCCTTCACTTTCTTATCAAAATCTTTGTAGGCAGACTATTATTAATTTCATTCTGAAACTACAGGAAGGAAATAAGCAGACAGGAATTTTTGTACTGTTATCTTAAAGATCCAGTGCAGAGAAAATAAGAATTTCTTTTTCTGCTTGGAAATAAAAAGGCAGAACCATTAATAAATAGAGGTTTTCTTCTTCACGTGGTGAAGAAAGAGGGATTTTAACATAAGACACATCAAATAACACCACTGTGGTGCCAGCAGAGTGAGAATTCTTCATGGAACTCAGCTCATACACCGATATCACAATCAAGAGCCAAACAGTAAATAGTATAAATACTGATGGAAAATTTAAACTGGATTTTGATCAGCCAGTAGAACTAATGAAATATTCAGAGAACTGATTTTTCCATTCTCTTTTCTAAGACAAGGAAGACTACCAGTTCAGATAGACCATTATATATTATTGCTTCTCATTTTACATTTTTTTCCATTTTCATGTATTACTTATAAATATCCACGTATTTTTTCCAGGGTATGGGGAGAGGGTGTGTGTGTGTGTCTCTATGTATGTCAATTATGAGTACAGAGTAAAAACATTCAGGATTGTTGTGAACCATACTAGATGCTTAGAATTGATTTTACAATAACTATTTCATCTCAGATGCTGAGGTCTGTATTAGTGCTGCACTGATGCATCAAGAATGTCTTACACTAAATGCCCTGGGCTACAATTTATACCGAAAAAATAGCAAATCTCCATCAAATTAACTTAATTGTAATTTGCATTTCTAGGGAAGCACAATTTAAAGATTTCTGTCTGTAAATATTAACTTAATACTAATAATCACTTAAGGAAACTAGACATATTGAAGAATATAGTTAGACCCATGGAAGTTGGGCAAAAGATGCATTAGCTGAATTCATTAATGATGCCAGCATGAGTAAGAAGGACAAGTAAGAAAAAGAGATGTTTACAGAAACAGACACTTAGAGACCATTATCTGCAAGACTCTTAAATTACCCTTTTCTTAATATCATTTTAAAATTCAAATTAATGGAATAAAATATTTTGATTATAAAGTTTGGAGAAGCTGGCTTTCAAGCAGATGTCAGCAGAGCCATCAGCAGAAACTTGCTAATGACAAGTTTCATGTTTTTTGTATCAAGTTAAAGAATCACTTTATGAAAATGTACAGGCCTAAAAGCACTAGTTTTACTTTTAAGAGGTATTGGACATAGATTGCACTACCATACTTGTTTCACCAGAATTTCTGCAGCAACTGTGTCCACTTGTCAAGGAAATTCTAACCATTCCAGGTAAATGCTCATCAGATTTCAGTTATATTTAGCATTAGTCTCCTTTCTCTAGATTCCATTAACACATTTGTTACATAAAATTATTAGTAGCCAGGGAAGTCCATATCAGGGAGCAGCAAGAGCAGGATATCCTTCAAGGCCAGAGGAGTCAGAAGTTAAGCATGATAGAAAAGCACACAGGACTCTTACTGATAAGAGAATAATAAATTGCAGCAAAGATTCCAAATCACTAGTCACATTCTTAGTGATGAGGCAGGTCCAAGTTCAAGCTAGGATGATGAATCAGCAAGTCACAGAAGTGATCACATTCAAAAACAGTGGCCTGGGTCAGACACAGTGTCAGTGTCTCCAGCTGATTGCACAGAACTCAGAGGTCAAGCCAGGAAGTCAGACCACGGTTAGAATTTCAGATCATGGTTTGGGTTTGGATTAATGGGCTAGCTATAGGCATGGACATGATTGCAGGCCCATGCAGGGTATCTTAAGAAGGAACTGACAGTGTGATCCTTAGCTGAAAAGTGGATGGTTGTGCTGAGGCTTCTGAACAAGTCTTTTGGGTACACCCTCAGCAGAGACTCTTTTCAGCTGCTGATTTTACCAGTAAACTATTCTTGAGTGCGGAAAGATGAATACCTCAAAGTGGGATCATGCACTTAGGACCCTAACAGTCTGATTTATAAGACATTACCATTTATCTTCAAATTAATATTTAGTTTTCTATAATTTTTTTTTTATAAATCCCACATTTTAAGGTAAGAGTCTCACAATAAGATCAATCTGAGCCTCAGATGAGCAAAAACTCAGCTTAAGATCTACATGGAGACCACAGCCAACACGAATAAAGCTCTCTTCTGCAGAAGTTTTCTCAGAAACCTTACAGGAATGTGGAAGCAAAAGTTACATTTTAATCTGGGTTGTTATTCTTTAGAAAAGATATTTCAAGGATTTTTTTTACCTTCCTTTTGTAATAGGGGTATAATTAATCTGCCAACCAGCAGAGTGAGAGAAAAAGCTACTCTCTGCATTTTTTCATTCATTTAAAAATTTCTTTCTGCAAGTTTTTGTCTCTCATTTTCTAGTGGCTTTATGATTGCCCCTCTGACTTCTTTCTCTTCATGATAGCTATATACTTATATATTTAACTTTAATTTTTTTTTCTTTATTCTCTTAGTCCTTTTTAGCAAATAGATGCTGGGGTACTTACTTAAATGTTGGTATTGCATCAGATAGCAATTTCCTCAAAACAGACTGATGGTCCATCTGTTTCAGAATCCTGTTTCCTGTAATGGCTAGTAGCAGATGCTTGACAGGAGATTGCAAGAAATCCCATACAGCCCACCTTTGATATATTTATTCATTAGGAGCTTATTTTCTGAGTTAAAGGTGGACTTTGTAGAGTTAATATTTTATTTTTAAAAAGGCATCTTACCACACAACAATGATTGTTCTTTATTCAAATATATCTTCAACTTTTTAAGCAAGTAATCAATCCTTTTACGAATCATAATAAGTGATCACAGTCATCACATAACTCACAAAACATAACTGTTTTGTCCAGTCAAAATTAAGAGTGTAAATATTCAGTCTCCCTTATTTCAAATTATTTATCCTGGTCATTAGTGGATGGAACAGCTGTTTGCAACAATTTTTTTAGAAATAATAATTTTACAAACTGTCAGAGAACACATTCAAGAGTAAAGAGTACCTGGAAATCATTGAAATCAAAGATCTGCTATTCAGAAATTATTTGAAAGATCTTTTGTCTCTATACAACCAGATTTAGCACTACTATCACTGGAATATGTAGGTGAATCATTTTCTACATTATAATTTTTAGGCATGCCTAAATTATCTTTATCTACTCGTGTTCACAGTACAAGTAAACAGCTGGTATTGCATATAATATTTCAATTGCCTTGTAATTGCTTCTAGGTAAAGATTTTTCTTTCTTATCACACTCCTGTGCTACACATAAAACTTCAGGTCAGTGCAGCTGCAGTTGTGTACAAATGCCAAGTAATATGAATGCTGAACAGATGGTTTTGTGCAGACCATTGCTGTTTCTTGCCACTCTCTGAGCCTCTGTCTCAAAGCACGAAGAGACGAGGATAATTTCCTTTACTGGCATTTCTTTTGGTTTTGTGATTATATTCAAGTTAGAGCTTTTAATTATTTTGTGAGACTTGAAGTGTTTCATGTTGTGGAAAGCTCCCCAAAGTGGGTCAGCTATCATCCTAAAAGAGGTCATAAAGATGAGCAATAAATGCAATAGATGCTCAGGAAATTAAGCTGGAAGAAGCCACAAAGTAGTTTTCTTTGCACTTTAAACTCTCTAACACAAAGACTTTAGAAAAAAAGGCATTTTAGTACTGATTCTTGCCAATCTTACTTAACCTAACAGTATACAAACAACAGAGTATGTTTACAGTTATACAAAACATGTATTTGCTATTTAAAGCATATCGTATTTAAAGCATGTCCTATATTGTCTTGCAAATGAGTACTCCTTTATGTCAAAATATAAAACATATTTTTAAGTACATGAAGATTCAAACTTAATCCAAAACTTTCAATATGACTGATTTAAAGATGCCTGCAGATACTTAATTCTTCACCACAATTCCCTTCACAAGCCATTGCAATATTTTGCTTAATAAAAACTCTGGTTTTCATAGGACCCTTGCACAGGATGGACAATACTTTCTTGATCAGCATTTATTCAGAGCTCTATTTTCTGGTCATTGTTCAATGTGTGGTCTTATGTCTTCTAGTGTGCATTACTTGGAAGACAGAATTCTTTAACATCCTTTCTGTGGTATTCATTACTGTGCGATTTGACTATTTTATGCAACGGTTAATTAATATTCATTTGGTCCTTACAACAATGAGGATAAACTTCTCATTTTACAAGTGGAAAATTGAGACAGGCAGCCAGTAAAGGGAAATACATCTTTTTAACTAAAAGTCTCAAATCTGAAAATCCCATCTTCAATTCTCATAAACAGAATAACATTATAGCACAGCTACTTACAATGCAAATCTGAGTGCTTACCATTCAAGCAAAGCAGGCTCCCAGGAATCAAGATGAATCTCCAATCTGAGATCCTCTTCAAAGTTCTAGGCTACTGAAATGGCTGAAGTAGCTGAAATAGTGCAATGCTCTATAAGGACTGACATTTGGCAAGACAGAGTACATTTATGAAATCCAACAGTAATTCATAACAAAGCTACTGGTTTTCATTGCACACTCTGAAAATGGTGTTTGCTTTATATTTTTGCCCATATCCTGCAGACTTTCCTCCTTTCCTAGTTCATAGGCCATTATATTATACTGTTACAGTGATACTATATACTGTATTTTATGATTCTTTTTTCTCAGATTTTATTCACTGTCTGAATAGTCTAATTCTTAGCCATGTTCATAATTTCTAATATCAGTTTCCTTATTTAGTAGCTTTCACTAAACTAACTAATTCTAAATGCTAACTAACCCTTAGCTGCTTTAAGCCTCTTTACAGAATCACAGAATTACAGATCATTAGAGGCTGGAAAGGACGTCCGGAAAACAAGTCCACCACCCCCCTCCCCCGCCAAAGCATGATCACGTAGGGCAGGCTGCACAGGAATGCATCCAGGTGGGTTTGGAAATTCTCCAGAGAAGGAGACTCCACAATCTCTCTGGACAGCCTGTTCTAGTGCTCCTTTACCCTCTCTGTAAAGAAGTTTCTCCTGATGTTGAGGCGAAACCTTCTATGTTCCAGTTTGTATCCATTACTCCTTGTCTCATTGCTGCAGACCACCAAAAAGAGATTGGCCCCATCCACTTGATGCGCACCCCTCAGATATTTGTAGACATTAGATCTCATCTCAGTCTTCTCTTTTCAAGACTTAACAGTCCCAGATCTCTCAGTCACTCTCCATAGGGGAGATGCTCAAGTTCCCCAGTCATCCTCATGGCTCTCTGCTGGACTCTCTCCAGCAGGTTCCTGCCTCTCTTAAACTGGAGAACCCAAAACTGGGCACAATATTCCAAGTGTGGTTTCTTTAGCAACAGCTCCCAGCCAAAGTTCTATGGGAATTTCACAATGTGGTTGTGGCCGTTTGAGCTAGATTTCTAGCTCAGACATAGCGAAAAGGTGAACATCTAGGGATAGGCCATATAATGGCAATAATGGATAAGTTAATATAATTTCATTGGAGCATCAAGAGCTTTATGTCTGGAAGCACAGCTTGTACTTTCCCCTTGCTGATTTCTGCTGCTTCAGCTGTGGCCGCTGCTATCTTCCCCTGCTGCTGTTTTGGCTGCTGCTGCTTTGCTACTTTGCCACCACTTGATCCCTTCCCCATCTTCACTAAGATTATTATATCTCTGTAGTAATTTATTTCTCCTTATACTGTTGTATTTAAACTGTAAGAAATACAATTTCACTTTTCTCTGACTTTCAAAAAAAATCCATGGTGTAGTGACTTTATTCTACCAGGGGAGGGATCCAGCCTAACCCAGGACAATGGTTCATGTTTATTGAATAACAATTGGAAAATATTAAAAAATCTGTTCTAATAGTATTTCAGCCAACATGAAAGGTTTTTTAGGTCTTATATAATAGTGTCATGTGTTGGCAGTTTTTTGTAGGGACAGAAGAAGGGCCATTACTCAATGAATGCCATGAGGGACTTTAAAACACAACAGCTACAAAGAACAGATGTGGATTTTTGTTTAACCTTCTTACTGTCCTGGCTGAAGCTTTTACTGTCTTGGCTGAAGCTCTAAAACAAAACAAAACAAAATATCCCAAGACAAGTAGCATTCACATAAAATTTTAGCTCAAATACATAAATAATTTCGCAGTGATTAGGCATGGAGAGATGGAGAACACATAATGTAATGGTGTTATAATGTGAAGTTTCAAGGAATTTAATCAGTAGACTAGCAGGGCGCTTAGGAGTCTATGTTACATAACTTCATGGAAAACTATACCTGAAATCTGGATAAAAATAATTGAAAAACCCAGAAACTAAATTAAAGGCAACTGATATGACCATAAATAAAGACTAGGAATAAAAGGAAGAAAGCAATAAATTGATATTTTGTATTTTAGAGGTAAACACACACACACAATGGTATGTAGAGAGACAGAGTTGCCCTAATTCTCTGAAAGAAACCCAGAATAACTTCTCTAAGTGAACAGCACATTTTCTCCAGCCTCTGCTCATCAGTCAAGTACTGCATATATCCCTATAGCCTTGTTGGCCATCCATTGGACCGATTTCAGTATGCCACTGTATTTCTTGTACTGGAGAACCTGAAACTGGGCACAGTACCACAGATATAGTTGTGTAAGTGCTGAATAGAGAGGAAGAATCATTTTCCTCTACCTCCTTGGGACACTCCTGCCACTGTGGTCCAGTGCACAATTGACCTTTCCTACCAGATGAACTTCTTTGAATTTGTTATCATGACCCCTAGATCTTTTTTCTGTAAAACTGCCTCATATTCTTTTAATCCCAGCCTCTACAGCTGCATTGTGCTATTTCATCTCAGACATAAAACTTTGCATTTTCCTGTGCTAAACTCCAAGAATTTCCTGTCAAGCCATTTCTCTTTCTCTAACCTGTCCAAGGCTCTGACTAGCAGCCTCCTCTCTGACATATCTATTGATCCTTCTCAGCTTTGCTGAGCCTGTGTTCCATCTTCTTACTCAGATCACAAGACATCAAGTAGTATTTTCCTTGACATTAATTCTTCAGGGATACTGCTATTAACCTGCCATGAATTTGGCTTCTTCATGACAGTTACAGCCATTTAAGCCAGATTCTGAGACATCCAAATTCTATTGCTGACATACAAGGTAATGAAGAGACAGAAATATGAGTGATGAGAAGTTAGAACTTGGGTTGAGATTAGCTAATGAAACAATGCTTTATAACCAAAGAACATGACAAAAAAATATGTTAATTTAATAAAGAATTTTAAAGAAATGCTGTACTTCACTGCATTTGTCAGTTTTCCTTGCTAAGGAATAGGAAATTCATTAATTCTATCAGTGTTTCCCTTGGACTTAGCTTTTGACAAACATCTTCCTGCAGTTTTATGAATCACAGAGCTGAGTAACACCCAGTTTCTTAATCTCTCGTTAAAGAGTATCTTGTTTCTCATGCCCGTTGGACATCCCCTGCACAGCATAATACTGTGATTAGTTATTTGAAAAGCCAGTTTATGAACCAATTTGCTACACAGTTCACAGCTTTGATAACCGAGAAGACTTAATTGATCCAAAGCAGAACAAAACATCTCAGCCTTTGATTGCATTTCCTGCTGGTTCATGCTGGGTAAGCTGGTAGGAATCCTGGACATCCTAATGTATAGACAGCCCACATGATAATTGTTACATGCATGATGCTATAGCTCTGGAACTAGCTCATACCACTGTTCTTGCACACAGCAGGTACACAATTGCTGTCATACAAATGACTACATCTACCATCAGAGCAGGGACTGATCACTTTTAATCAGTTCTTCCTTGTGGTTTGTTGTGAAAGTAAATTACATAGTTGGTACGTGTTGCATATGCAAGGAATTGTCATAGTAAGAAACATTCTACCTGATAGTAAAGAGGATTACTGACTACACTGGTCAGGCAGGACTGGTCTAGTTGATTGGATAGGGCTGGGTGATAGGTTGGACTGCATGATCTTGGAGGTCTCTTCCAACCTGGTTGATTCTGTGATTCTAACAAAAACCTCTTCTATCAGTCAATCCAACTCTGCAAATCTTGCTGCTGTTCTGTGCATCCATGAAAAGGGAGAATGATGAAACTGCTGATACTAATTTTAATAGCCTGTAAGGATCCAGAATATGTTTTGAGGAAAATATTTTTTGAAATCATGAACATAAATAATAAATGAAAGCTTGCAATTGTACTTTCTCTTTGGCAAATTGTGACAGATTAATCCAAAACCTTTCTTTGACAAATGAAATTTTGTTTAATGACGATGTAGGACTTTGGTAAAGTCTTTGGTATTGTGCCTTCAGGGAACTTAACCAGTGAAAGACAGGGATTAATACCAACATTGTGTGGGAGATGGTAGAAGAGCCTCACTGCACCAATTCCCTCAGATCCTTGGATGGTTTCCTTCTATTACTGTGAACTTGTCTGAGTTGCTTAAACATCCACGTGACCTTCCTTCCTCTCTCTGGACAATGTTTTCCTCCTGTAGCCTCTGTCAATAGGCTTAACAGCCTGTGTGGGCTGAAGGTAGACTTAAAAATAAACTTTTTTTTTTTCTGTAATAATCTTATTCTTTCTCCTTGATGAAACATTTTTAAGATAGAATTAGACTTATTTTATGGAGAAAACAGAGATCATGTATTACAATGAATAGAAAAATCACCTACAACTTTCTGTTTATGCACTGTAAATCAGCAGGTAGGCTGTTCATTATTTTAATCTGCTGGTACAGCATAAAAGAATAAGTATAAACAGTAATTTCTTCTGTGTGTATTATATTTATATGCACTTATATGCACTTATTCATTATCATTACCAAGAATTTTAAAACATTAAATATTCTTTGCATATCTACATGATAAAATACTGCAATCTTATTTCTGTCAGAATTTGTTAATTGTGCTTTGTCTTACTACCTACAACCTCTATTTGAGAAGTCTTTCAGATATTAAATAAAGTCAATTTTCTTTCTAACTGCATCTTGCAACATAAAAAAAGAAAAATGCTCTTCTGATAACATGGTTTAATTCTTCTTTTAGATTTGATACTAACTTTATAGAGTGAAAATGAATTTAATAGTTTTGAAATTGCAACAACATTCTGTCACCCACCTACTCAAGTACAGAAACCTTGGTAAACAGATATTGAGGTCATGTCACAAGTTATTCCAAGCAGTATTTCCAGGAAAGCCATTTTACTGGCTGTTAAAAATCTTCAAAATCACAGAATATATCTGCTGGAAAAGACTTTAAAGATCATGCAGTCCTACCCTCAACCCAGCACTAATAGTTGGGTGACATGCAGTCTGTGTGGCAACACTGAGTGTTATTTTATTTTCCACCATTACCTTAGTTGAAACAAAAATTATCTCTCACCAGTTTATCTACCAGAAGATATTTTGGAGACTGCTTCTAAACTTAGTATTAAAACAGGTTTTTATGCTGCTGTTTGCACAGGTCTGAAAATAATTACTTAATTCCTCCAACCAGTGTTTATCTCCACTATCAAAGTGTGCTGCTTAGAAGTCTGTGGTTTCAAAGGGAGATTTGAAGACATTTTTAGGACATTTAAAGTTTCTCAGTCTCTTTTTGTGTGGATGGCAAACTTTTTTTCCTATTGAGTTGCGTTAGATTCTTCTGTATGGTGCATATTAAGAAACCCTGTAGCTTGCCTACATTGTTAATCTAGAAGGACAATAGTCTTCTAGTCATATTAGGTCGAGCATCAAAATTCTAGCCAGTACAAATTCGTTTTAATGAGGAGCTGAAAAGTTACTGAATTTGTGAAGATTCAATGAATATAAAAAATAAAACAGCAACAAAAATAGTTCTACTGAAAACAGGAACTAAAGCTATAATCGAAGAAAGACTCAACTATAAAGTGGAGGAACATGAAACCCAGAAATAGCTAATCCAGGCACAGCAAGATTTCCATAAGTTAGTACAGAACATTCTCAGAAAATTGAACATCAACTTTTCCCTACTGTGATGGTTTGGGTGTTACCCACCCCCCCACTCTTATGAAATCACCCAGACTAGACTCAACCAAGGTGGAATTTAAGGAAATTAAGCTATATTTACAGCTTAGCACAATATACAAGCAGGTATTTACAATGTACATACAGCTATATACAGAAATATATAAGTTAAAAGTGATACAGAAGTACAACAGCCCTCCCAGAAACTAGAGTCCCGAGGAGGGGCTCCCAACCACCCTTCCACCCTCTTTTCACCTCTCTACCTTATCCCAGACTTTGCCTTACGTGCAAGGTGAGTTTGAAGGATCAGCAAGGGGGAGTTAAAAAGCAGACGAATTAGTTACACAGAAAGCAGGCCAGGGAGAAAAGTAGACACCAGCTGCAACAGACAGCCACTGTCTTATCTATATTTTGTGTTCTTGGTTTTATACATCTCAGCAAGCCTATGAGTGAAGTAGAAATCACCACTGTTTCCTTTTTACAGCCTATAATCTAATTCTTCTCATCAAAACATTCCAACTGATCTCAAACTAGCATACCTTACTGTAAAATAATTTAAGCATTTAAGCACGCTGTACATAGAATATCCACATTTACTCAGGCAGAAAATGAGAGAGGAGAGTGAAACATTTGGCATGCATAAAACAGATTTACTGTTGTCAAAAGATAAAAACATTTTAAAAAACAACATGAAAATCTTGTTGGGCTGACTGAATGAAGGTCAATCATAAATGCCAATACAGGGAAAATACCTTGTGAAGATAACTTTCATTGCTAAGTTTATAAAAACTGAATAAATGAGATAAGAAGTACACACTCATCGATTATGAAACTTTTTTTTCCAATAGAGAACATTTTGAAATAGAAAAAAAAAGTAAAGACTATGAATAAAAATATGAATTCTGCTCCTCAAATACAATAAGTTTGTTTTGTAAGTATACTATGTAAAACTTCCTGTGGGAAATTCCTACTACGAAAGTCCAATTTGAATAGACTTTAAAAACATGCTTTTATTTGGTTTGCTTCACAGCAAATCATTAAACTCCTTCTGCTACAGCTATCATGTCACCTGGGAGTTACAACCATCCCTATTCTTTCTTGCTGACATGTTTGTCAGAGGCAAAAAGTGCTCCATCTAGCTTCCTTCTAAGCTAATTTGTTTGATGAATCCTATTGACATCACTTTGTGTGCATCATGAGACATATCATCAGACCCATCACACCTATGAATTGTGCAGTTACACTGAAATCAGTTTAAAATTAAGACCTCCAGGTCAGTTTCAAAAAGCTAATTATCTACATCTGTTGTTGGTAGTTTTTTACATTTACATGACAAACCTTTTTGGGTTTTAAACAAAAAACTCCAACAATTTTTTTTTATATTTCCAACTAACTAATTTTCATAGTTTGTGGTCCTTGACACATCACAAAATTTGGTTCTTCAAACCCGTGTGTGTGTGAAGGAGACATAGTCTATATTATAATCCACTGGTTAGAAAATCTAATTCAAAACAATGTGAAGCAAAATACAATTTTGCAAGCAAAAACTATCAATAATTGAAGGATTTACTTGGTAATGAACAGTCTGCTTATTAAAAATAGTAATTAATTACTTCATAAGTCTACTGTGATAAAGTTATTGCTGAGCTTTAGTGGTCAGTCTTAAAACTTCTGTGGTAAATTACCAACTCTTTAACAGGTTTATCCACAGTATACTCGATGACAGTGTCCACATTTCTGTAACACTTGAGGTACCAGGAGTATCTGTGAAAAGCTGTGGAAGTATGGGCTATAATGAACTAAAGTGTGATACCCTACTTTTTCTCTATTGAACTGAAATGAAAGTTGTTCTTCAAATAGCCAAAATTTCATCACTTGTACTATGAATATATTCTAAATGAAAATACTGCAAGCACCTCTCAAAAAAAGGAATGATTGTCATGTGCTAAAATACACTAAAGTGCCTGGGCAGACTTTTTGCTGTTTCTGAAGAACACAAGCTACAATTATATCAAGAGACCACTGGCATTAAATCAAGCCCTAGGATGTGTACATCCTCGTAGATAGGGCTAAAGACAAGACCTGATCCCTACAGACAGATACCATTTAATGCTTGCTACTGTGTGCATAAGATTTTCCAATCTTATGCAGTCTTTAGCATTGCAAGTAAAGATTGTTTGGACTGCATAAACATAATCCTTTGTCCTGAACCACACATGTATTAATGAATAGATCACCGGTAGCACTAAAAGTCTAATAAATATTTTGAATTTTCCAGAGATACTTTGGAAGCCAAAGATGTGCAATGGCTTCAAAGTAGGAGAGAATTTGCCACCTTACATAAAACACTATTATCATATTTCATGATACTGAGTACATTTTTATATCAAAGAAAGAGAAAAAAAAATCTTTCATTTAAAGAAAAGCATTACCTCAAACATCATCTCTCTATAGCTTTTTAACTCTAATAAGTCATTTGCATATCATGTGTTCGTATCATGATTCAAATTTCCCTCTTGCATTCCATCAGAGCATCTGTCAATAAGTAGCTGTACACCTGCATAAATAATCAGCACCTGTACATGTGAAGAGAGACCTGATATACTGCTAACTGAAATACCTCTGTGCTTTTTGGATTAGATCTTGCTTAATGCCTGTATTCTAACTTAATACTTTATTGATCAGACCTCAAATCCAATATAACAGCTAAGTAAAGGGTTTCGTTTAATTATCTGAAGTGGCAGCAACAATTATTATTTACTAGTTCTAATTATTTTCTATATTTACTATATTTTAAATGTTGAAGGGAAAGCAGTTTCCCGTTTATTACTTTAGCCACTGCTGATGAGAACAACAGAATACTGCAAATGAGGGTCACACTAAAGGGATTAATTCCCTACAAAACATTTTTTCTCCAATTAATAGCTGATTTAAGTTATGTGATAAAAATATTGAGGGTTTACTGATCTAATTGCTCTTTGCAGTAAATTTCTTCTTTAAAGAATAAATCTAAGTCTAACTTTTGACTTCTTCACTCTAGAAAGCATTACGCTTCTGCATTTTTTAATAACAGGAGAGATTAGCTGAACAGAGTCTTGTTGTCTTAGCCACAGAACTAGAATTTAACAAGGTCAGATCCCGAAGAGCTTTCAGTCTAAACAAGCGAGGTAGGCTACACATGGGAGAATCCACAAGAGATGCAAAGGGACTTCAGATCACACCAAGCAGATCAAAGGCAGAGACAGGAACAAAATTCAGGCATCTTAAAACTCGTTTTATCGGTGATACTGCTGGGTGATAATGTCTCAGTATCTAACAGTATATGGTATCAATCAA
Organism: Tricholaema leucomelas; assembly: GCA_013400475.1. NCBI lineage: Eukaryota > Metazoa > Chordata > Aves > Piciformes > Lybiidae > Tricholaema lacrymosa > Tricholaema leucomelas. Next base: position 254,083 of record WAAF01003674.1, on the reverse strand, counting down.
TTTGGAACTCATCATTTCATCTCAAACTCTGGTGCTCACTACTGCTTTCAGGCAAAATATCTTCTAGTGGTCGGGTCTACTCAGAATGTCAGCTTGATCTGTTACCACACAAGAGAACAGAGCCTTTTTCTATCTCGGCTCCTATATTTTGAAATAGTCCACATAAAGCTACTTTTTTCCACTAATTATTACTTTAATCTGTAGCTTATAAGATTTTAAGCAATATTTGTTTTTTGCTTTAAGGAGAAAGCCTATTTTGAGAAGTTAAAGTTGTTTAATTTTCCCAGACAAAACTTAAGCAAAAGTAAGGATTGCTCTGTCACGGTGGGAAAAGAAATCCTAAAGAGAGCAGTTTCTGGTTGCCTTTCTCCACTACGCAAGTCTGAACAGGATGCAACCAGCACAGTGGAGTATTTTGAGTCTTTCTGCAAGTAAGCTGGTCCAAGCATTTTCTCAAAGCAATGTCTGAGGTTCACTGTTCTATATCCAAAAAATACAAACACAGTAGGAAAATTCTATTTTAACAAGGAAGCAGCTACATACTGAGCATAATAATCTTGAAAACACTGTCAAGTTTCTGGAAAAACTGTAAAGACCTTAAAATATTGATCACCACCTCTGGAGATGTTCAAAGAATGAGTAGATGTAGCACTTCAGGACATAGTCTTGTGGTCTTGAAGGTGTTGCATAGAAGGTTGGACTCAATGATCTCACATATTTTTTCCAACCTTAATGATTCTATGATTCTAGTGTAGAAACTACTTCAAGAGCCTCACTGAACCTTTGGCCTTAAGACAGTGGCTGTGAAACCAGAGCAAAACACTCCTTTATGAAACTGGTACCTTGTTTAACAGTAGTGTGATTGGGAAGTGTAGTATGTAGTTCAGTAAAGCAACTATATATGATGTATCCTTGTTGCTCACAGATAACATAGAATCATAGAATGGTTTAGGTTGAAAGGGACCTCAAGGATCATCCAGCTCCAACCCCCTGCCACAGGCAGGGACACCTCCCACTAGAGCAGGTGGTGAACATGAGATCATATTCCCTAAAACACTTGTTTTATCAATAATTTTCTTAGGCTGGAATGAGTGAAGTTTGGGTACCCTTAAATGTGTAACAATCTCTTTCAAATAAAATCAAAATATCACAGAAAGAGAACAGCAGTCCTAAGCAGAGGGATCTGACACAAAAGACCAAGAGGACTAGTGGTATAGATCCTAGTAAGGTATTTTAGTCCAATTGGGGACATAATACAGACAGTTCTAAAGACATCTAAATCCACATGGTTTTGTACACGGTTTTGAAGGCAGAAGTATCAGTATAGGACTCACCATGCCCAGAGTGACCCAGAATTACAGTTTGAGGTGATTATATCATAGAATCATAGAATCATAGAATGGTTTAGGTTGGAAGGGACCTCAAGGATCATCCAGCTCCAACCCCCTGCCATAAGCAGGGACACCTCCCACTAGAGCAGGCTGCTCAAAGCCTCATCCAGCCTGGCTTTAAACGCCTCCAGGGAGGAAGCATCCACAACCTCCCTGGGCAACCTGTTCCAGTNTGCACACAGTACTCCAGGTGGGGTCTGACGAGAGCAGAGTAAAGGGGGAGAATCACCTCCCTTGCCCTGCTGGCCACACTTCTCTTGATGCAGCCCAGCACTCGGTTGGCTGTCTGGGCTGCATGTGCACACTGCCGGCTCATGTTGAGCTTCTCGTCGACCCAGACCCCCAGGTCCTTTTCCTCAGGGCTGCTCTCCAGCCATTCATCACCCAGCCTGTATCTGTGCCTGGGATTACACCGACCCAGGTGCAGAACCTTACACTTGGCCTTGTTAAACGTCATGAGGTTGGCCTGGGCCTACCTCTCCAGCCTGTCCAGGTCCCTCTGGATGGCATCCCTGCCCTCCAGCAAGTCAGCTGCACCGCACAGCTTGGTGTCATCTGCAAACTTGCTGAGGGTGCACTCAATTCCTCTGTCCATATCTTTCTCCATACTGGTTTACTTTATAGCACTTAATGACATATTTAAGAAAAACTGAATTTTTTGAACACGAGGCCTAATCAGTATTCTGTGGAACCATCATTTTCTAACAGACTACATGGAAACTATTTTCACTAGACAGACATAAAGCAGTGATTCTATTTATTATCTGCTAATACGGGCTGGATTTGAACCTGAGACAGGTAGTGGCTAATCCTGAAAGAAGCAGCGCATGACTGAGTTTCCTGGATTCTGTGGTTATCTATCTTTTGCTTTTGAGATAACTGTAAGCGAGGAGGCTGTTCTGCTTTTCTCTTTTTTTTTTTTTTTTTGTTTTTCTGAACGCAAGTGAAAGAAACTAATTTGATTACTTGCTGCATATGCAGGAAGTTTTGACCTTTACAGATTAGACCTAAAATTTCTATAACGCTTCAAGGTTTTTTCAAGTATAAAACCAAATAAGCAAACTTTATCTTTTTACTGTTGCTAAAGCATTAATATTTTGGGAGGACTTCTACAGCCTTCATGCAAATTCAACAACACTTGCTTCAGCAAGTGTTCTTGGTGGTGCTACCCATGTGGGTGAACAGTATGCACTGTTACAATATGCACACAATATGCATTGCAAAAGAATCTTTTTAGACTTCTTCACGTCATACTTGTTGGTTATGCAGAAGGATGAAAGAGGAAGCGTGGAGAGGAAATTAAACAATTATTTTGAGATCTGAAGCTGTGAACATATCTTAAATGCAGAATGAGTCATCTACACGTGTGTTTCATTTATTTATTAATTGAATATATAGCTAAAATAGGCAGCACTTTATGGCACAGCTTGATGTAACATATTTGACTATGATTACAGGCAGGTTGAACTAGATGACTTCTAGAGGTCCCTTCCAACCCAGTGCATTCCATAGTCCTATGATTCTGCTGTGTACAGTTGACTGTTAATCTAATTTTTAGTTTATGGAAATACAGTTACCATAGAGATGTTATTTAGAATGAGATTCACTGTGAAAGATTCACAAATACTTCTAATTTTCCAGCTTATTTGAGGTCACATTAATATTTCATCAATGAACAGTCTGCACAGTACAGAATTACAACTTAAGTGGTCATCAGTGATGAGGTGATAATATTTTCTTCACAATCTGTAAAAGGGCTGTTTAAAAGATGACATCAAATTCTAAAGACAGGGACTGTTTCAGTCAAAAAGGAAAATGTTTTCTTGTTTATATTTTCTTCATCCCTTGCATGAAGAAGGAAGGTTTTGTATCAGTAGAAGTGGATAATTGTTATTCAAGAGTATGATTAGTAATATGGGCTTTCTACACACAGCTAAGGCAAAGAATTGCAGCTCAAATTCAGAGTATTTAATTAGCACTCAGTGATAGTGGGGTACAGTTGTGATGCCCTATGTATTGCCTAACAATCTTACATATTTTTTGAATAATGAATCTGTAATGACAATATGCAAATTTTGACTTTTTAATAACTGCTATGATAATACGTCACCTAATTTGAAGCACTTCTGTGTACCAATTTCTAATAATGAAAAATTGTGCTTTGTTTCCATCTGTGGTCTTATCAGAATATAAAGTAAAAGGCTAGCAGTACAACAGTCCACTGCAGTTCACAGACCTTATAGCTGAGATTATTATGCATGACTGCCTGGAAATGAACCATAAATAACCGTGGCTTGGTGAGCTAAAAACAGCACTATGCAATATCAAGCAAAATCTATATATGTGAATCTCTTGTCTCATCTTTCATCACTAGTTTAGACAAAACTAGTTTAGACAGACTAGTTAGCTGAACATGCAAAGGAGAGAGAGATAGCTAATTCTTATGCCTGTCAAAGTAATTTTATATTTGGTAATTTACTGCTGGTCAAGAGATGATTTTGAGATGAACTCAAAACTTGCTGGAAGATAAGGACAGAGCCCAGGAGACTTGAATCTTACAAAAGGAATTACGAATTATAATATTAGGTACATTTAGTGTTTTGTGTTGAAGTTTTCATTTTATGGATTTACTATCCTAGTGTTGTAGCTGGTCCTAACCAAAATACTTTGAAAGGCTATAATAAATTATTTGTGTGCAATTCAGCTGAGCATTTCTGATTATATGAATGTGTAGCACTGTGTAATGTTTTGAATATGTATTGCACATCTATTTTATGTTGAGCATATTGTTCTGCCCTCCAGGACATTTTGTAGAAGACATTCCATTTGAAGTGTTATTTCCTGAAGGAACAAGCAGAAGTATAGCACTTCTTCAGCACTTCTCTGCTACATAGTTCAAGATTCTAACCTCTTGTCCAATTAAAATCAAACTGATACCAGGCATGAATGTAGTAACTGGAGCAAATGATGGTCTGTATGCTAATGTGCTTTACACTTAAAATGTTTCATCTGGCTCATAGTCGCTATCGTACAGCCTTAAAATTGTAGGTAGGGAATAGGACTGTGTATTGATCAAATCTGAATCTGGACTCAATAAACTTCTAGGTGTGATGGTTTGGGTGTTACCTGCCTCCCCCCACACTTTGTAAATCACCCAAACTAGACTCAGCGGCTCTGGAAATTGAATGCAGCTTTATATTTACAGCTTAGCACAATATACAAGCAGATATTTACAGTATATACATTTATATACAGAAATATACAAGTTAAAAAGTAATACAGAAACACAACAGCCCTCCCAGAAACCTGAGCCCTCAGGAGGGGCTCACAACCACCCTTCCACCTTTCCTCCCACCTCTCTACCTTACCCAAGACTTTGTCTTATGTTCAAGGTAGCTTGGAGGGTTGGCCAGGGAGGTTAGGAAGAAGATGGCTGGTTATGTAAGAGAGAGAAGTGCAGCCCACAAAGCCCGGAGAGCAACTGCCTTATCTGTGGTTTTGTTCTTGTTCATATACGTCTCAGCAAGCCTATGAGTGAAGTAGACATCACCATTGTTTCCTTTTCACAGCCTGTAATCTAATTCTTCTCACCGAAGCATTCTAGCTAGGCTCAGACTAGCACACTAGGTCACATGTACCTCAGAGAGACTGCAAAACAGTGCTGTTTATATTCATTTACCTTACCACATACAAATAATTGTTCATTCTGAGGATATATTTAAGCTTCAGTCTCTTGGGCAAACTGCAGTCAGTTATTGGTCCATCAATGAATCTTCAGACCTGTAGTAACAGGTCATGGGGCAATGGTTTCAAGCTAGAGAAGAGCAGATTTAGACTGGATGTTAGGAACATGTTCTTTATAATGAGGGTAGCAGAACACTGGAACAGGCTGCCCAGAGAGGTAGTTGAGGCCCCATGCCTGAAAATATTGAAGGTGAGGCTACACAGGGCTCTAGGCAACCTGATCTAGTTGAGGATGCTCCTGCTGACTGCAAAGGGGGTTGGACTAGATGACCTTTGAAAGTTTCTTCCAACCCAAACTGTTCTATGATTCTATGGCTCATCAAATCTACCAAAACTGCAGAAAGGACTGATCTGCACAGAAGGAAAAAAAAACTAGCTGTAAAATCTTACATCCAAATAGAAGATATATTCCTTTTACACTGCCTTCTTTAACCTAAGTGCACTGTAAAATAAAGCAAATATATCCACTTTTTTGATCCACTGTAAAATATCCTACATCAAACCAACACCAAAAAGTACTCAGCTTTATAAAAATGAGATACCAACTGTCTATGCTTCCTCTTTAAAGGGAAAGAAAATGCAAATAATCTGTAATGGACATTATTCGTGTTGCTTAGCACACTGCTGTGAGCTGTTCAGATGTAATTATGATAAGTACAATGTGCAAATATGCACAGAACATAATAAAAACATATAGGAAATGAGCTACAGCACCCGGTAAGATGAACACTACTGACATCTCAAGAAAATCAAGTCTTTTACAAAATTTTATAATTTTTTTGTAAAGAATTTTTTTGTCATTTCTATAATAACATCACATAGAATACACAAAAATAAATCACTAAGACACTAGCAGGAATGTTTTTTCCTTTTTTTTTTTCTTCCAGAGGATGTGAGTGGAGATAAAGGAGCAGTTACACCATGAAGGAAATCTTTACAAAAACAGAAATTATGTCATTTTGAATTCGTTGTAATAAATATCTGCCTTCACTTCTGTTCTCTAAAACTACCTTTGTTTTCTCAAGGTTTATTGTGTGAATAACCTTTCAAGTTATTTGGCATCTTCAAATAGCTCATCATGGGTCTTCCACTCAGTGCCTTCTGAGGTGTCATATTGCCTTAGACTGAATCTTGTATGTCTCTGAGTAAAGCAAGATGAAAAAACACTGGTCTCTGGCACTTACCATCAACAGTTTGGGGTTTTCACTCTACAAGGGTGAAGTAATTGAAAAAGTAATTGTTTAACTGTCTTTTGACTTTCTCTCCTAATTCTGTGACTGGCAGGCTGCCAAAGCACATTAAAGATCTGAAAAGGCAGCCATAGATGCCACTAGTGGTTGTTGGTCACTGAGGCCCATCAACATATTTAGAGGAGGCAGTGAGGGTTTTTTTGTTTCTCAGCTGAAGACATTAGCCTTAGCATAAAAATTGGTTTGGTCTTCTAATGGCTGTTTAAAAGGTTCCGTTATGTTTGCTGACAAAACATTTATTTATCTTAATAAAATTGGTTCTGCATCACAGAAATGTGCCAAGACAGTAAAACTGACCTTTCTGGCATTTTCTTTGCTATGAAATTCAAGGGGGTTTCTCACCAATATCACTTTCACACCCCCCAAACTATTATCTCCTAAATGTTGACATCAGGTCTAAGAGCTAGAGAAGCATCCATTTGCATTACTGAAAATATGTGTGCCCTCCTATAAGGTACAGTAAGGTGAGGTGGCTTCTTTCGTTACTCATCAGTACTTTGGTCTGTCACTTCCACAGTATTATTCCTTCAGCCCTTTCTCCTTAAGTTTACTCTCTTGCCCTCAAGTCCTCACAGAAATCCTATTCAGGGTAATTTTTAGGTGCTTAGCTCTTGCTAACTTCAGGGTTGAATGCATTGAAATTACATCTTCCTAAGCATCAGAGACAAAACTACTTCCTCAAAGACACATAAATTAAATGAACAGTCATTATTTTGCTTTCTTTGTCAAATTTTATTCTAACAGATATACTGCTTTTCTCTCTCCTAAACTGTATCAATGGTATTTCCAGAAATACCAACCAGAGGAGAAAGACTGGTAACAGTGTTAGATGATACAACAAACTAAGAAATCATTGTGTGCCATTTTCCCATGTGTATGCATTAGTGGTTTCCTCTGCAAAGCCAAACCTATTAAATTATAATTTCAGCAAATTTTGCTATGCAAAATGTTAATTTTTCCACCCTTTTAATGCCTATTCTCAGTAAAAGTGTTTGCATATCAGATACTTAAAATGAGAAATGTCTGTTATTAAGTTTGGCTTAAGGACTGCCAAGAGTCATTCCATCTACAAATCTGACTACACAAAAGCCACAAAATGACAAGGGACTTTTTCAGCTTGCATCTCACTATCTTGATTTAACCTTGCGTCAAGAGTACATGCTGTGATTATTCGTCAATAGAAAATGGCTTGGAGAGGAGAAATGGTAAGGAGAGGAGAAAAATGGGTATTTCCCAGTTTTGAACTCTTGCTGGTTTTTTACCCTTGCTGAAAAACAGTATTATCTTCCGAAGTATCAAATGACTGTCATTTTACATATGGAGGATAGAATCCATATTCATCAAGCAAATATCTCTCCACTTGACTCAAAACCCTTTTCAATTTGTACCTCACACCCATAGTACAAACACTTTGATGGCTGACTTTATGTAAATTTGGATGACTTTGTGACACATGGGTGTACATCGCAGACAGCAGGAATGATACTATCAGGTTAGAACTGTGCAGTCAAGTTCTAACCCAGTGGTTCTTTAGTTCAGTGATATATTGTTGGGAGAGTGGGGGCTTTATTGTCTTGGCACTCTGAGGTATAATTTACTGCAGCTAAGAGGAAGCGAATACTGTCACTTGCATAGGTAGCATTTTATCCCTTTAACCTTGAAAGGTTATACAAATTTGTAACTGAGTGGGTCTTTCCTAATACTCTTTTCTTGTTTGTAAGAGTTTGCGTGCTGTTTTTGTAATGTTTTCATTGATGTCAAGACCTTGGTATAAAAACAAGACTAGCACTGTACTAATTTACCCCATGGTCTCCTGTGTCTTCCTTTGCCTCTCCTTGAGCAACTGGCGTAGCTGCAGGACTGTTTACTCCACGGATTATTTCCCCTTTATCTTTGATGTCCCTGGATGTCAAAGGCTGTGAATTTAATATTGATTTTATAAAGTACTTTTACTGTAACATGTCAGTTAGGATTAGCCTCAACCTCGAGGAAGCTCAGGCACTGAGCTGGATTTGCACGCAATGTGGCTCTCCAGCTCTCAGACTCCTTTCCCAAGCAAATGCTTTATTTATAAGAGTGACAGCGTGCTGTGAAAGCAGGGATAGCACACAGCCCCCAGCTATCTCTGTGTCTTGTATACACAACGTCAGTGCCCTGTGTATACATTAGGCTTGAAAATGTAAGTGGATCAGAGAGACATATCATTTGCTGGTATGTAAACAGACAGATGAGTTTATAGATCGCATTAAACCCCAGTGGCTGTAACTAGTGGAAGAGTCTTCCTGGAGTCCCATCCCCCATCTCACTCCTTGTTCTGCCTTATACTATCAACACCACGAGCTGGGCAAACCTTCTTTAGGGAGCAAATACAGGCATCTTTCCAGGGGAGGAATCATAGCTGAAGAATGTTCTTGCCTTCATGTCATTCTCTTAAACTTTGCTTGCTCCTTTGAAATGGCAGGTGCAGCTGATGGAATGTATTAACCCACTGATTAATCTGAAAAATCTTTAAATAGCTCAGTATTGATCCTTTGCTCAGCCTCAACAAAGGTGAAAAGTTTGCCTTGATCTCTCACTTTTTTCTCTCTTTTTCGCCCCCTTCCTTTACTACATACTTTTGGGAAAGAATAAAAAATGCAGTTACCATACCTTGTGTCTGAAAGAGTGAGGTAAGGTTTCTCTAAAGAATGATAATGTTGAAGCTTGGAATTACACTCTCAGGGGAACAGTCACCAGTGTTCTTGTGTCTTGAGGAAATCATGCCAACTGATTACACATTGTTAATGAAAGATTAACTATTTAATGCATTAGCTTTTTGTGAGCACATACAACAGCTGTGCATTTGGGATAGGTCTTCCCTGTTCATAGCATGTTTGTTTTCTCATAGCGTTCCGGTTGCTCTAAGCTTGCCTTCCTCCTCAGCTGGCACTTGAGTTAGTTTAAGTCTTTTGAGCATGTTGATAATTTTGGATATATGTCAACTAAATAAGCAAATGAAGTCTCTAAAGCATTTTGAGTGCAGCCTGTCACTACTGCCAATGTTACAGTAAGCTGATAAATATTTGATATACCTCAAAGCATCATCTCTTCTACATCCTTTGCATTAGGTACACAATACATCATCTCTAGGTGGGTTCTTTGCAGAATTCAAACATTACTTGTCTACATAATATGACAGGCTAATTTTTTCAGACAACATATTTAGTAAGAAAATTACCTTCAAAGACTTCTGACCATAATTAATAAGGTCCATGCTGAATAAATAAGAAAACTGTAGGAAAAAAAATCAATTGGCTGAATTTTCATTCAGTGTCCATGGAATTCACAAATTCCATATGTTGAAATATCAGTGAGGATTTAAAACTTGATTTAAAAAGAAAAAAACATTAAAATTCTAAACTTCGTAAGTCATTTTTTTATGATGAAATGCAAAGCAAATGCTTAGTGTATGGTAATTGTGGCTATTTGAGCTAGATTTCTAGCTCAGACACAATAAAAAATCAGAACAGAGAAACTTAGAAGTGGAGGCTCTGAGTGGAGAGGCAAACATTCTAAGGATAGGCCATATAATGGCAACAAAGGATAAGTTAATATAATTTCATTGGAGCATCAAGAGCTTTGTGCCTGGAAGCACAGCTTGTACCTTCCCCTTGCTGCTTCTTCTGTGCCTGCTGCTGTCTTCCCCCACTGCTGTTTTGACTACTGCTGCTGCTTTTGTGGCTTCACCACCACTTGACCACTTCCCCATCTTCCTTAAGGTTATTATATTTCTGTAATAGTTTATTCTCCTTGTACTGTTATATTTAGTTTAAACTATAAGAAATACAATTTCATTTTTCCTGACTTTTCCAAAAATCCGTGTTGTAGTGAGTTTACTGGGGGAGAGACCTGTCCTAATCCAGGACATTCATACAAATTTGATATGCTTTAACTGGCAATTTCGTAACAAAGTAAACACCCAAGTGCTAAAACTGTTTGAAATATACACATATTTTGCAGACTTTGCCCACACTCCATCATAGTAAAATTTTGTGGCATCCAGCTTTTTCCTGAGCAGCATTTTAGAATAGACTAGACTAGACTAGACTAGACTAGACTAGAATAGAATAGAATAGAATAGAATCAACCAGGTTGGAAGAGACCTCCAAGATCATCCAGTCCAACCCAGCACCCAGGCCTATCCAGTCAACTAGACCATGGCGCTAAGTGCCTCATCCAGTCTTTTCTGGAGACTCCACCACCTCCCTGGGCAGCCCATTCCAGTAGCAAATCACTCTCTCTGTGAAGAACTTCCTCCTAACATCCAGCCTATACCTCCCCCCGGCACAACTTGAGGCTGTGTCCCCTTGTTTTGTTGCTGGTTGTCTTGGAGAAGAGACCAACCCCCACCTGGCTACAACCTCCCATCAGGTAGCTATAGACAGCAATGAGATCACCCCTGAGCCTCCTCTTCTCCAGGCTAAACAACCCCAGCTCCCTCAGCCTCTCCTCATAACTGCAACTGTGTTTAACTGCAACACATCAGAAATGCTGCACTTTGAATGCCTCATTCCACTGAAATAAGCCATACATATGTGCGAGTTCATCCACAGGATATTTTTAATGGCTGTTATTCAGGTGTATATGTATTATTTCATGGAAGCATATACTCAGGGGATTTTAACAGACCTGTTTTTTTGGGTGATTGTGGAGGTATTCTTTTCTTTTGCATGCTAAAAAGACAAACAAAAAAGTTGTTTGTACACCACAGCCTGAGATGTAAACTGTAAGTTAAGAGACTGTTCTGTGACAGGAACTTTTTATTAGACTTCTAACGCTACTGCTGCGTCTTCATACAGCAACAGGAGGCACACAAAGTTTCATGCCTTCTAACATCACCCCAAGACTCTGTGGTGCAGTCAGGAACTGAATGTCTCCTGAATATCTGTTCACAGCAAACTGTTTTGCTTTCATCCAATAAGCCTTCAGTGCCAGAGGCTATTGGAGGGTGGCCTAAATTAAAGGAACCCTGAGGTAGTGTTAATTCGTGCCATAAGGTCAAAGCAGCCTCTATTAACCCAGGGGATTTATTAGTACAATGATGGCATAGTCACTTTTGCTGCTTTTTTCAACTGAGCAAAGCCTAGTAGTCCTAAACACTGGAGACTGAGGTGTTCAGATTTATTTGCCATTAGAAAAGCTTGAATAACAACTTATGCAAACAAAAATCAAGCTAAAGTGGTCAACTGATTGTTTGTGTTTTGTTGTATGTGTCAAGAATACTGTAAAAACTACTTGTTTCTACCCTGTTATTGAATTTCTCATTAAGCTGTGAAGTGGATTTGTTCTATCTGCCACACTATTGACTTTAGTCGTTAGCAAAGGTAAGTTTAAACACAGTTACCTCAAAAATACTGTATCTGTGCAGTTCAACTGCAATGCTACTTTCATTGTTTGAGGACAAATCTTGAATGTCATCTCTGATTTCAGCATTCTTCCTGCTTAAAAAGGCACTGGTAGATGATTAAAAGGAAACCAAATATTTTCCTAACGTTTTAGCGAATGGAGTTTGGAAATGTGGCCATAAAAGCATTGTCATGTTTTGTAAGTCTAGCATACTAACAACAAGCTGCAAAACCCAACACCTTATGTGTATCAGCTACATGTTTGTATGTTGACTGACTCCATTTCAAGAATGATTCCTCAATTTCAAGATGAAAGTTGTATTCCACTTTCATCTCAATTCTGTTGGGAAATCATTGTCAGTTTATGGAGGTTCTGCATTGTGTCTTGGTAGTTGCTGTTCTTGCACTCTGAGCATCTATAGGTTTACATTTTCCCCTCTGCTTGTCAGAGCCACCCACACAAACAATCATTTTTGTTTTCTCACAGTATTTCTGTTTCTGTGGATTTTTAATTCTTTATTCTTTTATTTTTATGTATTTTCTGTTTGTAATTACATGCCTCAATTTTGCAATTTAGTGTTCACATGTGTTCTCAGTGGGAATTTGCATTGCTTCCTAGGAAGATGATACAAAAATATTTCAATGTGTTTTAACTGCATCTCCATTTACGCTTTTGCACAAAACACTTTAGTCAGGACAGAAGACGAGGAGTAAACACTCATTTCAGGCCACAGTGGAGTAAGCAGCTGTGCTCTTTACATAATGATTGTTAGTGAATCTAGTATAGTTACTTGAAAAGTAGAGCCACCTATTTTAATATAGCAAGCAATATTCTGGTCACTTGTGTTACATTTGTAGTTCAACCATACAAACTGTGCATCCTTTGTTAGTGGAGAGACATCTGCAAGCTCAATCAACAGATTTCACCTGTCCAGCAACTTTAAGGGAATCTCCTTTCATCACAAAGGCACATATCAAAATACTGATTATATATGCCCCTTACTGCCTTGGATTCTGCAGCATTTTATTATGGGGATTTGTTCACACTGTGTTTATAAAAGCAGAGAATTGCAGAATCATTGAATGGGTCAGGTTGGAAAGGACCTTAAAGATCATCTAGTTCTAAGTACCCTGCCACGGGCAGTGACACATCCCACTAGACCAAGTTGCTCAAGGCCTCATCCAACTCAGTCTTGAACAGCTTCAAGGAGAGATCATCCACAACCTCCCTGGGCAACCTGTTCCAGTTTCTCACCACCCTCACTGGAAAGAATTTCTTCCCAATCTCCAATTTCAATCTCCCCTCTTCCAGCTCAAAGCCATCACCTCTTGTCCTGTGACCACAAGCCCTTGTCAAAAGTCCCTCCCCATCTCTCCTGTATATCCATTCAGGTGCTGGAAGGCTGCTCTAAGGTGTTCCTGGAGCCTTCTCTTCTCCAGGCTGAACAGCCCCAACTGTCCCATCTTGTCCCCGTATGGAAGGTTCTCCAGCCCCCTGATCATTGTCATGGACTCCTCTGGATCTACTCCAGCAGTGAACAGAAGATATTTCTTGTTCTTTCCAGTGATCATTTTCCCATTTCTTGATCCTTCCATCCACTGCTACCATGTCTTCTTATTTTGCCCTGTTGACATTCCTTCTTCCTAAATGCAGTACAGTGAGAGGCTTTAAATTTGTATGTCATTATTGAGGGAATATCCTTNATATATATATATGTATATATGTATATATATATATATATATATATATATGAAAACTAAAATCTGAATAAGAAGTAAGATATAAATGGTATCAGAAAACCCCTCAAAAATACAGATAGGGCATTATTTTCAGATCCCATTGATTCCCTCAAGTTTTTTCTAGCCAAGTCTCCTTTGGCTACTCCAATCTTCCTGGCTTTCTACACTATGCTAAAATTATCTTCATCCTTGAATGCCTTATTAAGTGTCATTGGGCATATTCTGGCTCTTACATGTTGCAGTGGTTTGCCTTGTTTTAGTAATATAACTTAATCAGCAGTCATGTAGCAACATCCAAGACAAGCACAATAATATCCTTGTGTCCTATTTTTCATTGAGATGGAGCTTGCTTTCCATTGCACTTGTATTAATTTATTTTTATTTCTATAAAAAGGAACAGAAATAAATTTTTAATTCGTAGTGAAATAATGTATATAATAATACCAAGCTGTTTTCATCAAACCCTGCATCATGCTGATAAACCTTGATATTATACTCAATTTGGAGTCTCTTTTCTTTTTCTGTCATGTTACATTTTTCAGAAGGTGAAAGGCTAACCCCATGATCTATCTTAAACAGAGGCAAATTAGGATTACAGACTAAATGTGTTCTGAACCAGATGTCAAGGGTCAGGGCTGAGCTGGGCACCAGAGAACTGACAGACACTCTCAATAGAATCATAGAATCATAGAATCAACCAGGTTGGAAGAGACCTCCAAGATCATCCAGTCCAACTTATCACCCAGCCCTATCCAGTCAACTAGACCATGGCACTAAGTGCCCCATATTCCCTCTCCTTTTCCAAAGAGGAAAAGAAAGGGTACATGGGAGGCACACATGAGCAGGAAAAGAAAACTAAAACTACTTTAGTGAAAATAATAAAATAAAATATATACAAAGCCAATACAAAACCCAACCCCCTCTGACAGCAATTAGTCATCATCACCACCGATCCTGTGGCAGAATTCTCAGACTGGACTCAGCAGCAGACATGAACCAAATTCAAGAGCTGGGTTCTAGAACTGGTTTTAGAAACTCATGGATCAGGATTGAAGGTAGAATGGACTGAGTCGTCCTCAGCCACCAGCCACTGAAGAGGAAGAAGCGAGCTGAACTCTCCTGATCCCTCAGCTTTATACATAATATACAATATTATATACTTTATACATAATATACAATATTATATACAAATATTATGTATATGGAATGGAATACCTCCCTGGTCAGTTTGGGGTTACCTGAACTGTCCACTTCTCCCTGCAGGTGCAGCTTCTGAATGTGGTACAAGAAGTTTAGCAGTGACCTTGGTCTGCACACCAGTCCTTCGTACTAACCAGAAACATTGAGCCTTGCTGCTGCTAGAAGCAGACACTGAGAAATCATGCTGTTAATGTCTGAGAGTGCAGTTACTTAGAGACTGGGCTGAAAAGTAAAATCATTGAACAGAATTAGTTCTGTTCTGACTCAAACCAGGACACCAGGAAATGCAGCACTTACTGTTGCGGAAATGTCTTCTTTAATACCTTGACAAATAAATAAAATATGTTATTTTCATTTTCAGAAACCAGTTTCAAAGTGTTGCATACTAACAGGAATTTTTAGTGTTCAGATCTTTACATTTTTTCCAAGAAGATGCATCATTTTCTGTTCAGAAACCAAATCCCTTATTTCACAATCTTTGTTCAGGCCTCAGCTGAAAGAGTATTTCGATAGCAACCCTTGGAATTACCAAGAAAGAAATACTATTCAGCTTTTTTATACATATCCATAACTTCTCAAAGCCCATCCATTTATATCAGTCTCTTCTACTGCAAAATAAGGCTGAATTATAAAAGCTCACTTGAATACATTGACTTGGTAGAAGTGTGGAATGGTTTAGTTACAGCTGCAGTCTTTTGAAGATTTTTGAGGGTCTCTGCTTTTCTTTACAGTTTATTCCAATTTATACTGTACAGGTATTCCTTCTTGGTAGGTATATTTTTCAAATTCTGAAAACTGCACTCCTTTTTAATAATCACTAGTCCTCACAGTCTCTCTGGAGCAAATTGATAGGCAATTTTGGCTGTGTTGTTATCAGTGAGAGAACCAATAATGCTTTATGTCAAATGGGATTGGCATTTACAAAGGCTGTCTGCCATTTAACAGCTTTGGGTGTAGTAGTGTGACAAACCATATCAGCCTTTGGAAACTATCTCCAGAAGATTTGTATTTTATTTCAGTCTTGTTTCATGCAGAAGCAAGCTTCTTAGCTTGAAGAAATTGTACTTAGGGAAATGATCACTTTTAAAGAAAATGACAAAATTCACAGTGATTTCATTAGCAGTCAGGCCTACCAACAAAGTGTTGGCTGATAAATCTGTGGCATATTTTATTCAAGTACTTACAGTTCAGTTCTTAAAGAATCTTCTATGAAACTTTTTGCAGTATAGCAGATAACTATGCTATTGATAAAACATTGTACCTAAGAGTTCAAGCTCTAAAGAGCTCACTTGGAGTTGTTGGAAAAGAGATTTTGTTTGTACAAGCTACCTGCTTCTGTTTCTCAGGCTGGCGTTTTTTTTCTAATGCTCATTAAAAATGGTTCTCAATTTCACTCACTGATGTATTTAACCTGTTTTAATGGGGAAAAAAAATAATCTTACATAATGATACTGTAAATGTTCTCTTTACCTCATAACACCTTAATGCAAGCCTTTGCCTGAGGTGTTCAGCCACCTTTGAATCTGATTAGTGTAACACTTACAGATAATAATGAAATAATTTATTATTCTAGATGGTCATTGCATCTCAGTATTAATATTCCCAGGCCACACTGCAGTAACATAGCTTTGATACTTAAATGGACAGACACAACAATTCATTGTAATATAGAATTTAATCTTTTTATTGGAATAACGATAGGCTTACTGATTCTCTGCTGTTAATTATACTTCGTGTTAGTAAGATCACATACAAATACTCTTTCAAGCAATGCCTTGTAAATATATCAACATAGGGTTCCATTTAGAGTGAGCAACATGCCAAAAGTATACAATACCAAAAGCATCAGTATTTCCAGAAATGGACACAGGAAAACAATTAAAAACCCCTATGTGGAACACAGCTGTTGGAAAAGAGGGGAAAGCTCTATGTGATAGTGTTTAGAAACAATTGGAAGAGGCTTGGGTTTGTTTTTTATATAATAGTAATTGTCAGAGTGCTGAAATGTTTTATTTAGTGATGATAAGGAGGATAATAATACTGATGTATCAAGAAGTATCTGGTGACAGTCGTTGTGCAGGCCTTTATCAAAGTATCAATTCATTATTCCTCTTCTTCCTGACACAAGTCCTTTTTGATATTCAGTAGGGAAAATAAAAATTCTCTGTTATTCCTATTCACTCCTTCCAATCTTTGCTGTTAATCACACTTTATGCACAAATTACAAGATATTTTTATGTATTAGAATAAGTTGCAGACATGGTAAATATGTGTTTTTCTCCAAATATGTAAGTGGAAGACTTACAGATGAAATGTAAAGAGGTGATTTGAGGCTTATTCCTGTGTCCCCGTTTCAGGAAAGCTGACTGGTCTGTTTACTGGCACAAGGACTGGATTTAATATGAGCAGGACATATACAGGAAGGAAGACTTGGGAAAAGCTAATTCATGTAGGCAAATAAAGCAAAAGTGTAATATAATTATCAATACCAGACTCAGAGAAGGATTTATAGTAATTTTATTTAATTTTTGAGTCATTTCTTCTCTCAATAGCTAGTTAAGTATTTTACATAAAATTTGGTCACTAACCACGGGTTAAGGATTTAACTTTACCTTAATTTCTCTTAAGGATCAGAGCTTAACATTACTGATAATTTATCATAAAGAAAAATAGATTAAAATGAAGCAGAAGGATGAGGATAAGCTTATGCAGCTGGTATTTTGTACTCTAACTGCAAGAGTTAAAATCATCTTTGCTGTCTTATAATACTCTATATATTTATCAATTTTCAATATTATCTTCAGTTTAGGTAGAATTGTTAAAAAGACCCAAACCTATACAGTTAAATATTTTCATTAAAATATATTTAAGCAGTTCATATGTTGTAAAATACTACGATTATGCAAACAAACAACATAGATAAAAGATGAGTTTGGAAACCCTAGTCCCTACAAGACCTGAACTTGTAGGTGTAAAGAAAACATTTATTACAATACCGGTAAACAGTACAATTGCCTCAGCAGAAATGATAGAGCTGGAATAGAAACACAATTGAATAGAATTCCTGGCACATGTGTTTCTTGATGCATGAAACTCTTTTCACCTCTAACCTCTAAATAAACATCTGTTAGAAACAGCATGTCTTCAGACAAACCTGTCTGTTCATTTATCACAGGTACATACAGAAATTATTTTTCGTGAAGAATTCGTAGTGTCTTTAGCATTTTTAGTGTCTTCATGTAATGACTACCTACATATTTTATTGTAGCCAAAATTCTACTCCTTCAACACTGGTATTTGATCAGGGACCAGTCACAAATGCATCTAACCACTTATTGTAAAGTGGTCTCCTCTTACTAATCACCTTCTAGCTTTTGTAACATCTGATGTAGGCCAAGTTCTACAGCATTCCTCATATACTTATAGTTTCTCATCATTGTCATAGTGTTGAGTCTTCACAACAAAAGATTGTCAAGGTCCTCTTCACACAAAAAAAAAAAAAAAAAAAAAGGAAAAACACAGCAAATTCTTATTTTTATTATTTTGTAAGGACTCTGAATCTCGTCCATTTCATGATGTCAGTACCATTGCAGTCCTAGTGCAAGAAAAATAGTGCAGTCCTAGGTTTTGTTACATTTGGCATAAGAAGGATTATCTGTGTTCTAATAATAGAACTGTATTCAGTAGCTTTAAGATAAAATCCTTGTGTATTGCATGACACTGTGTTAATTGTATGCTACACATAAACCATTCCTTAGGTCATTTCTAAATTTCTGAAATGAGGGCCATTTTTTTATTCATTTTCCGGTCTTGTGCTTAAAGCTCCTGAAAAGTTCTCAGACAAAAAGTGAAAGAGAAGATTTGAGTCAAAAGGAAATATTCTACATTATAACACTAAGTGAGAAAGCAAGGAGTAAAGTAAATTAATATTTTATCTTTTCACTTATTTTCTAGAAAGATCCTACAACAAGAATATATCAAAGCTAGGCTTTTACCTCATTATTAGAAGTTGCTTTGGAAGAGGAGTAAACTGAACGGGTTAATCAGGGAAAAAGTACTGCCTTATAATACCTGCCACCTATGATTATTATAATCTCACAGACAAATATAATTACAGTGTGTGATGTCTGTTTATGTCTGTGAAAGCTTTGATTGTGTAGTCTTGTAGATATTACACACTGCAAAACAGCATAAACAATTATATTGTGTAGTAACTCTCATCCAGTGCTAATGCCCTGAGCTATGGCTGTCACTACAATTTGCAAGGATTTGTGTGAAACTTGCATCTGTCTTTTCCAGGTGAATTTGACCACCACACACTCAGTATTACAATTATTTGTAGAATGTGGGATCTGATCAGCAGACTGCTGAAAGGACTGGAATTACTTAAATAAAAATACATATAATAAAATCATAATTACTCCAAAGGTTCATTAGCTGATATAGAAATCACAAGAGTTAATCATTAACTTTGGCTAAAATATTAGGATAGAAATTTCAGAGATAGAGTTGATTTTACACAGCAGATTTTATTCTAATTCATCATAGCATATTACCCATGTGCATGATGCATCCAAAATAAAAGCTCTTAGGTTGCACAGATCACATCTCTGCTTGATTCTTGAAAAAAATCTGATCCCTGGAAGGCAACAACCAGAAAAGATAAGTGGGCATTGTGATTTGTTTATATCTGTACATCGATACAAGTGTTAGAAAAGAAATGGACTGACAGAACTGGACACAGGTTTCATGCAGCTAATGCTGTCTCTCAACTTGAGATGAAATTGAGCTCTGATAGAGGTAACTGGTTCAATAGTAAAGGTTTTTGGAGAGAGATGATAAGGTGACTTCAGAATATATTCTTGTACTGTTTGTTGCACATGTACAGCCCATATGAATTGTCGTATTTTATTTCATACCTATGTGGGGTCACTAAGGGAATTAGTGGCACAGCATGACAGGCCACTCTGTTAGCAGTGGCCGAATTGTAAGAAATCTTTGGTTTCCCATTTCCTAGCTGCAATCAGGATATGAGGAAGGATGAACTACAGGAAGTTGATGCATGAGCCCCCTCTTAAGAGTTTTGACTGGCTGGGCTCAGAGCCAGCACTGGCAATGCAGCTGTGCAGCCTTGAATCAAAGAGCTGTCTGAGGAAGAGCTGTAAGAAGCCTTAGCAGAGGCTGTTCCCTTTCACCTGGGAGCTGCGCTAAAGCTAAGCAATTGCTCGTGATCCCTCCCTGGGCTACACTGCAGCCATGTGGGAGTCTGGCCAGGTACCTCACTGATCCAGACCTGACCTGATAACGAGGGTTTCCTAGCTTGACCGTGGATCTGCTTTAGCTGCTTAGAGACTTTCCAGCTGGCCAAAATGCTGGCTAACTGTCCCTGATTTACTCTGCTCACCTTGTTCAGGTGCTATAGGACTGTGCCACTTGTCAGTCAGGCCATTGTCCTCACTGCCTTGCTGCTGCCCTCAGCTCTGGCTCACCACCACGGAACAGCTGGTTCTAGCTGCTTCTTCTCCACTGGAGTCCAAATCTCAGTTAGACCATTGCTAGAATTAAGAAGGCATCTGAAGAGGAGAACATTTACATTGTGGTCCACATTGTTTACACTTAGCTTTCAGTTCCTGTAGAATGTAAGGATTTCTTTTTGACATACTTCTCTTTTGGCCATTAAAATGTTGCAGGCCTGTCCACGGGGAGATTAGTGATTGGTACTTTTAATGGGACTGAGGTAAAACACTAAGCACTTTGATATCACAGTCTTCCAAATGTAAAGTTTTTACTCTCATTTAAATGTTTTATGGGAATTTAAATATTTGGAACTGCACACATAGTATCAGGCCTCCGAGAGCCAGTAACAAACCCATGTTTCTATGACTCTGTAGTAGGAGTGAAGATGCATTCTCTACATATTGCTCTCTGACATAAGTCAGAGGAGCAAACATGGCATAATATGCGCAGTGTCTCCATTTTGTCTATATAAACTTAGTCTGCAGTCACAGAACTTCAGTAAGGCAAAATGAACATCCTCATTCATACTGTTTATGCTCCGGCTTGTTCGGTGTATGTAGAAATAAATTGAGACATTTAAATTAAAGCAAGCCTTGGCACAAACACTGAAGCAAACTCTAGTAAGTGTGTGATTTATTTCTTTTCCTCATATTTAGACTCCAATAGCTAAGACTGTTTTAAGATGGAGGAAATTGCTTACATAAAAGTGAGACTATCATTTTGCCAAGAGTGGTGCTTAATTTATCTGAGCAGCATTTATTTGTTTGCAATTTCTTAATTTCTTCTTTGTCTACAATTAAACTGAGCTTTCATGAATGGTCTTTTAATTTTTTATACACTTATAATAAAAATATGAAAACAAAACCCAAATACAGGTACTATAGCTAGTGTCATGAAACATAATTTGAGAAGTTTTTTATCTCCTTTAAAAAAGTGTTTCCTCTTTATCTGCCTGTTACAGGACTGGTAGTGGTCCCTTAGTGCCCTTTAAATTTCTACATACAGTAAATAGTATTTTTGCTGATATTGAGGTTTATGAACCTTGTAAATCCATTGTATTCATCAGTTCAACATCATATGAACTTTCTAAGGGAGATGCTGAAACATGAAAGACACATTGAGTACAGTGTCATACTGTGAAAGCCCAGTTTACATCTTGCATGCAAAAGTTCAGTCAGTTGGAGGACCAGTGAGGAGCTGCTGATTTCTGAGAAGGGGCTGGATATGGGAGCCTGTAAGGTAGATTGGGTTGGACATTCGGAGGAAGTTCTTTACAATTAGGGTAGTGAAACACTGGAACAGGTTGCCCAGAGATGTGATGGAGGCTCCATCTCTGGAGACAGTCAAGGTCAAACTTGATATGGCACTGAGAAGCCTGATCCAGATGGAGAAGTCCCTGCTGGCTGCCAGAGTTAGACAGGATGATCTTTGAGGGTCTCTTCCTATCCAGTGTACTCTGTGATTCTGTGATTCTGTGAAGTGAGAAGTACCAAATTCAAGAATACAGATTTTTCTCTTGCAGTTTTTTAACTGAATCCAGAAATAATGGACACTGAAAACTTCAAAAAGGAAAATATATTTTATCTAAGTACAGGACACTTCTTTTTTGCTTTCTTAAGCCTCTGTTCAACAACATAGGAAATAAAAAAAGAAAAGTGCTGGTATGCAGTTCTAAAACAATGCTAGTTCTGCCCTTTCTGGATGGCAGCAGCAGACTGTGTGCACATACTTTCTATGCATACACCTGAAATCCTTCAGGGTGAGCAAGCTGTTGTTGCACTGTAGAAATTATATAATAACTATAATAAAAGTTACCTATATGTTCAAAATGCTGTTCAACTAAGGTTAAGATTCTAGAGTCTGGCTTTGTGCATGTGTCCCTGAGAGTCACAAGAGAGTATGAATATCTTAATACCTACAAATCACATTTGTTTTTTTAATAGTGGCTTAGCTTGTTGCCATAGAGGTGTAGTTTAGTACAGAGCCTAGAAATACATTCTAGTATGTAAGTCCTCTGTCTATATTGCTTGTTAATTTTTTTTCCTGCAGCTTTTCTGTCAAACATAAGGAGGTTTGAGTAAGATCTAATTAGCCTCAGTACATGTTCCATTTCAACATTTACCAACAATATTTCATTTTTGAATTACACAAGATAGTGTGAACCTTTGGCCGTGAAAGAACACACAAGACACTATTTGACTATGTAGAAATGCAGCAACCTATTTATGCCTTTCCCATAAGTGGAATGATCAATTATTTTCTACTGTTACCTCATGATGCACATACAAATATTTGTTATTAAGTAATGATATTAAAGCTGCAACTGCTTTTACTTTGATGGTAAATCACACAAAAGTTCACCTTTCTACAAATCTTAAAAGGAAGCTGACTCAGTCTGAATATATGAGACATATTTTAGTTAAAAAGAACACAGGATGGTCTTCCTTTGTTATATGTTAAGGACACTAGCAGAGCAAGTAATAAATGAGAATGGGGTGATAAACAATAGACAAAATTAAGAATTCTTTCATAATGAAGAAAATCCTCCACATTTAAAATTAATCTTCTGGCTTTTTAATATGAAGCTGACCTAGCATTTTTAATTCCTGAGTCACATAGAGAATTTTGTCTGTGCAGTAGACTGTTAACAGCATGAAAATCTGACCATTTGCAGATTTATGGAATCCCAGTAGGATTTTCTTTCTAAATATAAACTATATGCTGTACTCACAGGCAGCATCTTTAAACAATGTTAATTCTCTGATATCAGCATTGCCAAGAAAGCAGTGATGCTTTGAACAACTGCTGTCACTAGGCAAATCTGTCATTTCTTAATTTGAATGAAATCTAACACTTTTGACACAAATACCTGTTAAAAATATTGAAAATATTGAAAATTATCCCCCTCCCCCCCCCAAAAAAAAAAGTTATTGGAATGTTACCCTCACTCTAAGAATGACTGAATGTGTAGGGTGCATAAAGGGGAAGCTATTTGTTTGTAGACAGCTTTGAATGTAAAGGTGGCACTGTAACTGGATACAGGCTTCACTTTTCCATCATCACCCTCACACATGAAGGTCTTCAATGTCTGCCAAAGCAGCAGCTACTCTGCTGACAGTGCACTGGGTTTTCGGTCTCCTGCAACTCTGCAGAAACAATTGCCAAGAGAAAAGCTATTATCTGATAGTGTATGTCTCTAAATTCCTTTTATTGTCATGTGTTAAGTTTTGGCAGAACTGCATCTGGTTTCCATTTGTGAAGTAGAGGCATGCATGCTTCTGCACATACCCTGTAATAATTGTTTTCTATGTTAGACTGGGATTTGAAATTACACTAATGTGGAACTAGTCATTTTGACAGCTTTTTGTAATGGAGAGACATAAAATTACTTAAGTGAAATTTTCATCATCTATGATTGTGACAGACAGTCCCTTTTTATCTCCTTATTCCTATGTTTTCCCCACATTTGTTCCACCCCAGGTCACCTACATTCCTCCCCTTTCCTACCTTTAGTTGTTCACCTAATCATCCCATAGTATCTCCTGTGCAATCCTGAAATGGTCTTCTTAGGTAGTGACTCTCATCAGTTCAAAAGGTTCAACGTTGACTCCTCTTGGTGGATTTCATACCTGAACAATGGCAGTCAGGCTGTCCTGGAACAGTTGTGATGGAATATTGCTTTCTTTCATTCCTTAAATTGTATTCCTTGCCTGCTTTTGTGCCTCTGTGATCCTCTGGTCATGTGGAAATGAACCTTTGATAGCCTAACAGATGCTATGGTGGGCCTTGAAGAAAACTCCCGCATCTGCCACTGCCACTCCTTTGTGGGTGTGCAGGTGAGTACAACATAACATAGTTTACAGGTTGACCGCATAAGAAAGGTTCCAGCATGCAATACATCCTCCAAACACATCAGTCTCAAACCAGAACAGATGAAAACTTGCTGGACCTCCAGTATCTGTGCAGTAAAACCAAACTGCCTTGCAGCAGATGTAAGGATAACTCCTCTCATATCTCATAATGCTTGTGATTAGTAAATGAGTCCTAACACTATTAACTATTACCACAAATAGAAACAGATTTTTTCTTCTATTTACTTGGCTAAGTAGAGATAAACTTTAAGTGCTTCCTAGTCTAAAGTAGTCTGCTTGGGAAGTCTTGTTGACTGTTACATAGTATCCCTGAGTTGGAAACAGGAGGTGCATTGGTTCCAGTGGAGTTGCAGCTGTTAGGTTATAGACTTTCCAGACCTAGTGGTGATTAAGGACAAGGTGTCCAAACTGCACCTTGCCAACACTGACAATTCTATCAAAACTATTGATTGTGTTGATGTGGTTTCCTGCAGATTTCACTTTTGCAGTATCAATCTGATATTGTTTATTTTTATACATTTGGAACTTCAATTAATATTAATAGGCAGGACTCCCAGTTGTCATCCTCAGCACCACAATCACAGAATCACAGTATGTAAGGGGCTGGAAGGGCCCTCCAAAGATCATCTAGTCCAACCCCACTGAATGATGGCAAATGAACTTTTCAGATGAAATTATCAGTGATTTTGTGAATGGTAAACCCATACATGAAAAAAAAAAAAAAAAAAAAAAAAAAGGCAAGGCAGTATTGAGGGAGAAAATCTTCAGGCAAGCACAAGGCCATTCCAGAAGACTACCTTTCTCTGCTGGTTTGAGGCTAATTAGAATA
Organism: Tricholaema leucomelas; assembly: GCA_013400475.1. NCBI lineage: Eukaryota > Metazoa > Chordata > Aves > Piciformes > Lybiidae > Tricholaema lacrymosa > Tricholaema leucomelas. Next base: position 229,156 of record WAAF01003674.1, on the reverse strand, counting down.
TTTTACTGAGAGAAATTAAACCCTTAGCTGTGAAAAAGAAGAATAAAACCCAAACGACAGTACCCTACATCACCCATTCTTCTGCTGAGAAATGCAACTAGTCAAAATATAGATAAGACACTCACTTCTCTCACACTGCTCAGTTAGCTCTCAGTTCGGCTCCTTCTTTCTGGTGGTCTGCTCTCTGTAGTTGCCTCTGCCTTAACGCTAATCCAACTCAACCCTTTTTTTGCTCCTTGTCAGCTTTCTGACATCTTGCCTCAGATCTCCAGATTTATCATGTGAGATATACGTGGGATGATTGATTATTTCTGAAGGGAGGCAAAGAGCAGGGAGGGGAGGGAGGAGATTTGCGTCGGGAGTCCTCCTGGCAATCTGATTGTTCTGGGAGGGGTATCGTGTTTCTGTATTCCTTTTAGCTTGTATATAACTGTATATATCTGTGTATATATATGCTTGTAAATTGTGCTAAGCTGTAAATGTATCTTCATTCCTTAACTTCCTGCTGGCTGAGTTTAGTCTGGGTGATTTCATTGTTATCTCCCAAACCATCACACTTTCACATATAACACATGCCAGGTACTAGAAAGGGCTCACAAATCCTCACTCCAGTTCCTTTTATGAAATGTATGGAATAATTTGAGAAAACAATTTTGTATATAGTGTAAGACTTCATCTGAATGGATATCACATTTGACAGGGTGAAGTAAAGGGTATCACAATTCCCTATTTCACAACTGCTGCTGCCAAGATAAAGCAAATTCTACAGGCTTTTAGATTTCCACAGGTATTAAACATTGGATAGCTAGTGCAGGAAACTACTGGAAAATCTCACACTGAATGAAGACACAGATATTATATTAAAATGTTGCCAGATGTCTGCTTGCATAAAAGAAACGAGTATTTGGCACAGGATGTTTAAAATGAGATGACTGGAAACAAGAACCATTTAGAAATCCCAGATCAATATAATGCCTGTAATACCTCCATTAAAATGAAATTACATGTTTGGAGGGGGTAAATCAACTATGTAAATAAACAGTTTGCTGTAAATAAAGGGTAAGAAAGAAATAATACTTCCCATGTATAAATTAGTAGTATGCCTTCCCGTTACATTTATTTCAGTCCTGACCATCTTATCTCAAAGAAGATTATATCAATAATAGAAAGGGGTTTCAAAAAAAACCATCACTGAGGAGATTGAGGCCTTGAGCAACCTGCTCTAGTGGGAGGTGCCCCTGCCTACAACAGAGGGTTGGAGATGGATGATCCTTGAGGTCCCTTCCAACCTAGGCCATTCTATGATTCTATGATTCTATGAGATGTAAATGGCTTGGCAAATTTGAGTAATGTGAAAGATCAGCAGTTTCATTAGAATGAGGAGGGAAACAGTAAAATACACAGAACAAGCCCAAAGGAGAAAAAACATGCCATAAATATTCAATTTAGGGAACTTACTAACCATGAGATACTACCAATGCCTAGTGAATTTCAGACTTGGAAGTCATACAAACTTTAATCCCAATGATCATGGAAAATCAAGGAAAAGTACTTTACCCCTAGAAAGATTGTTTCATGTATACTTAGCGTGCAGAGCTTTGTGACTTCACATAAAGTATCTGCTGATTTTAAAGAGAAGAAATGGACTGAAAGTGTAGAGAATTTCTTGTTCCCAATGTATATGTGGCTGTATCTTATTACATAAAGCTCAGAATATTCTCATGAAGTATGGTTAAGCATAAGCTTGATTTTTGCCCCAGTGTGTTGCACCCTTTCTGTTTCAAATATCTCTGACTATTCAATGATGAAAGCAAGAAATTTGCTGGATTTTCCTACTTGGTTTGTTGGTTTATTGTTGTTTTTTTTTTTTCTTGTTTAGATTCTCCTTTTGTGTGTTTGTTGTAATATGCATATTAGGCTTCCTCCTCTCTCAACCCTTCTGTATTTATTGTGTTTTAAAGAAGAATAATGTAACTAAGTGTCACCAGAAATAATATCCTTCTAGAGGCACCATGAATTATTGCTGTCACCATTCAGAGATGTATCTCATCTCAGAACTCACTCAGACAAAAAAATCCTTAAGAAAGCACACAAAAGATCAAAGTATTAACGAGGTTACCATAGCTGATCTCAGCAATAACATATGTCTAAAATTATTATATTTTATTTATGTAAATGCCCTTGTAAAACTTCCAGATGAATGTTAACCAGTTATTACAGTGTTTCATGAGATCCTCTTGGCAGAGAAACCTCTCTGCAGCTAGATAAAGCATGATTTTTAAATACATATTATTCTTCAGTGGTGGCTTCTAAAGGAGCAGTTATCCTAAGTGCCACTGACAAATCACAATCCTGTGGTAAGTTGGGGTTCTGTCTGGATATTTGTAATTCATCACTCTCCCTTTTATGTGTACTAACTTTGATGTTAATCCAGGAGTTGATGTCCTTCAGTGAATGAAATCTATTTTTACAGGTGTTTTAGAATTGATTGCATTGCAAGCACACCTACTGAAATCATTCAATCACCTGAAGAAACAGAATGAGATCTGGATTATAGGGTTTCAGATAATGCCAAGTCCCTTGTGAAAGGTATGTTATTTCTTCTCTTTGTTCTGCTTTTGGAAAAGTATAGCTGTAGGTTGTGATATTTTTCAGCTGCATAGGTCATAGGAATTATAAAGATTTCCAAAGCAAAATTACAGTCTGCATTCTGAATAAAGGTAAATCAGGGCAGAGTGCTTTGCAAAGGTATTTAGTGTGTTGTACGTGATCATCATCAGTATTCTTTAAGGACAAAGGAGGATGTCCTTTAATGATCTGTTCAAAGCATTTCAAATATTTAAGTTTTTGTTATTATTTAACCATATCGTTGGTTAGCAAAGCCCTTACTATGGATCACACTAAACAATCTATAAACAAACATTTTCATCATAATGATAAACAAATCTAGTTCCTTACAGCAGGGACTTAAAGGCTGCTGCTCTGCTCTGCTCTGCTAACCAAATACCTTTAAGACAGTCAGGAAGACCAACTGATTCAAAGGACTTCAGCATACATATATTCAGAAGCTGAAGGTGTGAAAATAGTGATGTCATAGAGAAAAAGTGCAGCTGCAGAATCTACTGGAAAACATGACATTTTTCTTTCAGAAGCCTTGAGGCCTCCTTTTCTGTGGGCTGTTAGGACACTGACTCATTTCAGTGCAGATTTTCATACACTCATTTTTCCTCAAAAAAGCCTTTTGTTTGCAGGAAACAAACCTTAGAAGAGTACATTTCTAGTATCAAGAAATATTTATGACTTTAATTAAAATAATTCTCATTCATCTGAAATAGTTACATTCATTTATTTTCTGTAATTTTATGTGTGCAAACACATTGACTGAATACATCCACACTGATGTTGAAAAAATGTGTAAAGTTTTATGTACATAAATATAATAGGAGAGGTAATTTTTATTGACCTCAGAAAGTTTTTAGCACTGTCCACCACAACATCCTCAGAAGCACATTAAGATGCTGTGACAGAGTTATTACTAAGTGAGATGAAAACTCTTCCATGTTATCTAACAAGAATGATACAGGTTCCACAAGGTTCTTTCCTGTCTTTGGTTCAGTATTTTTGGTATTTAATAGAAAGCAGACATCACATTTGAAGATAACACAACTTAGGAGAAGCTGCAAGTATAAAGGAAACCATAGCTGAGTTCAAAAAGTTCATCATAAACTGAAAGATGATGCTGAAAAGAGGCTGCCACTAAACAGGAGCAAATAACAAAGTTTTCTATATAGGCAGCAATGATGAACCATGCAGACAGAGCAGGGGCAGTAACAGGTGAGGAACCAGTTCTACAGAGCATGCTCTGAAATGACAAATCTCATACCTTGTTTTTCAAGGCGTGTTGAATTATCTTTTTGCTCTGCTTGATATCAACTGGAGAATTCCACCCAGTCTTAAAGTCTTAGAGACTGTCACTTAAAGAAAGTTGTGTCCAGAAAAGAGAAGCTAAAATGGACAGAAATCTGGAAAACATAATACAAGGGGAGAGGTAGAACAGGTTGAAAGCTTGTGGGTAAGAACTAAGGAATGTGGGAAAGAAGGTGAAATTGTTGTAGGTGTCTACTATAGGCCATCAAACCAAGAGGAAGATGTTGATGAGGCCTTCTACAGTCAATTGGAGATAGCCTCTCGAGCTAACTCTTTGGTACTCGTGGGTGACTTCAATCACCCTGATATTTGCTGGGAAGCTCACACAGCCAGGTACAGACAGTCCAAAAGGTGCTTGCAGTGTATCAATGATAACTTCTTGATGCAGGTAGTGGAGGAACCAACAAGGAGAGGTGCACTGCTGGACTTTGTATTAACTAATAAAGAGGGACTGGCTGAGAACATTAAGGTCAGGAACAGCCTTGGGGACAGTGATCATGACATGGTAAAGTTTAGTGTTACACAAGGTAGAAGCAGACCAACAAGTAGAATTGCAACCCTGGACTTCTGCAGAGCTAACTTTGTACTCTCATGTACAATCTCATGGGCTAAGGTTCTAGAGGACAAAGGAACCCAAGAAAGTTGGTTAATTTTTAAAGACCGCTTCCTCCAAACCCAAACTAGGTGTATTCCCTTGAGTAAAAAATTGGGTAGACTTGCTAGGAGACCTGCACAGCTGAGCAGGAAGGAAATCTCAGAGAACGAAACTTGTAATTCATGGAAGAAGGTATTTATCACTTGGGAGAACTATAGAGAAGTTGTCAGGGCATGTAAGAAGGTAACAAGGAAGGCTAAAGTCCTCTTGGAACTGAAACTGGCAAAGGAAGTAAAAGAGAACAAGAAAGGCTTCTTCAAATATATCAGTAGGAAAAGGAAGACTAGGGGAAGTGTGGGGCCATTGCTGAATGAAGAGGCAGCCCTGAGAACTGAGGATACAGAGAAGGCAGAGTTGCTGGATGCCTTCTTTGCTTCAGTCTTTACACCTAAGGCTGAACTCCCCTATGTACACCAGATCCTGGATGAAGGAGAGGAGGGCTGGAAGAGGGAATGCTCTCCACTGGTCAGTGCAGATTGAGTTAGGAATCAATTATACAAACTGAACATTCACAAGTCCATGGGCCCTGATAGGATGCAGCCAAGGGTGCTGAGATTATCACTCTGCCACTCTCCATCATCTCTGCCAAATTGTGGCAGACAGGAGAGGTGCCTGAGGACTGAAGGAGAGACAGTGTCACTCCAGTCTTCAAAAAGGGCAAGAAAGAGATTCCAGGGAACTACAGACCAGTCAGCTTCACCTCCATCCCCGGAAAAATGATGGAGCGGATGCTTCTGGAGGGCATATCAAGGCATTTGGAAGAGAAGAAGGTTATCAGGAGTAGTCAGCATGGATTTACCAAGGCGAAATCATGCTTGGCTAACCTGATAGCATTCTATAATGACATAAATGAATGGGCAGATTCAGGGAGACCAGTGGATGTAGTCTACCTTGACCTTAGCAAGGCCTTTGCCACCATCTCCCATGACATCCTGGTCAGCAAGCTCAGGAAGTGTAGCATGGAAGAGCAGTGAGGTGGATTTTAAGCTGGTTACAAGATAGAGTTCAAAGAGTAGCAATGAATGCTACCAGGTCCAGCTGGAGAGCTGTAACTAGTGGAGTCTGCCAGGGATCAGTGCTGGGTTCAGTGCTGCTCAACATCTTCATCAATTACATTGATGAGGGGACAGAGTGTCTGCTCAGCAAGTGTGCTGATGACACCAAACTGAGAGGCTTGGCAGATGTATCTGAAGGCTATGCAGCCATCCAGCAAGACTTGAACAGACTGGAGAGCTGGGCACAGAGGAACCCAATGAGGTTCAACAAGGACAAGTGCAGAGTCCTGCAAATGGGGAGGAGTAATAAACTGCAGCAGTACAAGTTGGGAGGTGATCTGCTGGAGAGCAGTCCCACGGACAGGGACCCGGGAGTCCTGGTGGATAACAAGTTAATCATGGCACAGCAATGTGCCCTTGTGGCCAAGAAGGCAAATGGGATCCTGGAGTGTATTAAGAAGAATGTGTCCAGCAGATCAAGGGATGTTCTCCTCGCCTTGGATGTTCTCCTCCCCTTCTGCTCTGCCCTGGTGAGACCTCACCTTGAATACTGTATTCAGTTTTGGGCTCCCCAGTTTAAGAGGGACAAGAATCTGCTGGAGAAGGTCCAGTGAAGGGCTATGAGGATGATTAGGAGACTGGAGCAGTGCCTTATGAGTAGAGACTGAGGGACCTGGGGCTGCTTAGTCTGGAAAAGAGAAGATGGAGAAGGGATTTAATAAATGTTTATCAATATCTGATGGCTGGCTATCAGTACAGGGGAGACAGGCTCTTCTCACTTGCTCCCTGTGATAGGACAAGGAGCAATGGATGTAAGTTGCAGCACAAGAGGTTCCACCTCAACACATGGGGGAACCTCTTTACTGTAAGGGTCACAGAGCACTGGAACAGGCTCCCCAGAGAGGCTCTGGAGTCTCCTTCTCTGGAGACTTTTAAGGCCTGTCTGGATGTGTTCCTCTGTGACCTGAGCTAGATTATGGTCCTGCTCTGGCATGGGGGTTAGACTTGATGATCTCTTTGCATCCCTTCCAACCCCCAACATCCTGTGATCCTGTGATTACAAATTGAAGAAAGTAGCTAAGGTAGACTGAGAGAAAGGCAGCAAGGAAGGTAATATGTTATTAATCTGGCCTGCATTGGATAATATGAGAAAGAATAGCCTTGCAGGGAAGAAAATTTAAACTAGACAGCGCAAAATGTAAGCAAAAATATAGTAACATGGATGCAGATAGGTTCAGCAGACAGTAGAATTGCCAGTAGCCTCCTGCACCTTGAAGACGGGTTTGATGGCTTACTTTAAGCTCAATATTATCCCAAATCCAGTTTCCATCAAAAAAACAACAAAGTGACACAATCTTAATCAAAAGGAAGCATTAATCACTTTTGCAGAAGTTTGACTGTCAATTTAGACATTTACATGAAAAGTAAAGTACAATTTAACTTCATAAATATGAAGTACCAGTGACTAAGCACTGCTTTAGGAGGTAGGCAGGTGTATTAATTTTATGAATTGATTTATTAATGACTCACCTCTGAGCAAAACTGAGCATTTCACTGGGTTATAATGGCATCTAAACATGCCCGAAGATCTTGGCATTTCAGAGCTGGTAACGGAAGGCAATGGAATGATGAAAGGAAACTTTTCACCACTGAGTTACTGTTAAGAAAACCAGAAAGAGTGGGAGGGAGGGGGATTTTGAATATGAATAGCTCTCAGAGATAATCTGCTATAAAAATAAGCATGACTCCCCACTGACAGATTCCTTTCCATTAATACAGCCTGGAGATGCAGGGTTGTACATCAGCCAGAAACCATTAAGCATGTTTTAGCTTGACAAGTACAAATAGAGTGAGAAAAACTTTTCAAACTTCCTAAGTACTAGGTAGATGTATAGTCACGCTTTCATTTCTGTATATATTGTCTTAAAACCTTTATTATCTTTTCTTATTTGTTTTCATTTTGTAAATGAATACATTTATTTTACCATTATCTCAAGGCAGGTGAACTGAGTTATTCTATGACAGGATTTATTCCATTTCAAAGTTATGAGCTGAACCTGCAGAGAGGGACAACCAAGCACTTCAGTGTTTCCCATCATATTATTAGAAGATGACATTTTCCCTGTTTTAACTGAAGAGCTAGTAATCCAGATCTCTATCATTAACAAGTCTTTAGATGTCAACCAAACAAATCATTTGGAATGTGTCAGACCACCTTTCAATCTGTTGCTGAAGCCTTTTAGAACCAGATTTCCTAAGATATATCAGGTGTAATTCAGATACAGTGGATTCTTTTTTTGCAAAAGGAGGGTAGATTGAGTTTTCTGTGGTGCATTCCTATTTTCCAAAAGCCTTAGAACATGCCGATTATGCAATCAGAGAAGGTATTGAAGTATGAATATGTGACTGAGATTATCTTTAATCCAGTTAACACAGACAATAAGAGCGATGAAGACCTCACGCTTTCAAAGCTGTGCAGGATTTCTGCCATCCAAGATGCATCATCACAGGCTCCATTATTCTAATATGCCATTTCCTGACATTTTTACCTCTACCATGTTCTTTTCCTTTGAAGTCAACAACATTTAATATGTGAACCTTGGTGGAGACCTACCTATTTTTTTCCATCAGGATTATTGAAAGGTCCTTACTGAGTGCCTGAGTTCAAACAGGATAAATCTTGTCCAAACTATATGTCCCTTTTTATATAACAAGCCCAGATTTCACTACATTATCAGAGATAGTAAATCTCCATGACTAGCTGAACTGTGATGGCTGTCTCTGGGGATGTGCCTTGTCTGCAGAAAGTGAAAGAATGTGACATAGCATGAAGTGGTACAAGAAACTGATTGATTGATTGATTGATTGATTGACTATAATATCAAGATTTTCCTAGTTATCTATAAAACAGAACAGTTCCTTAAGCATCCCCTTCCATGTCCTCAAGTAAAAAGTAACAAAACATTCATTTCCAAAAAAGATTGAGAAAATAATGGTTATTGCCATTTTTTGCATTTTTTTTAATGTTTTGATCTACGTTCTTGTTTTCTGAACTTTTATAAGCATAATTGATAAATTAATTTATACCTTTGTGCAAGATTTAAAAGTCTGCCTGTGTAATAAAATATGGGCATTGAAAAGAATTTAACTAAAGTATTTTTATTAATAGCATGCTCAGTTACCATAGCTCAGCTGACACACATTTACTTCCACTGTGATCTCTTTATTTTTAGTCCAAGGCTTCAGTTTCTTAAACCAGACCTTGCAGCAGTGAATGAAACAATTCAATAAAACCAATTTGGATACAATACTCAGAACTGGTACTTACTGCAATATCCAGTGCTGGTGACAGGCAGTCTGGAGCCCTGCCAATGCTGATTTAGCAGTATATGCCAGCTCAGTGAGTCAGAAACAGTTTTTACATGTGCCAGCTCAATTGTGCAAGGTTGCTCAGAAATCCTTTTCAATTTCCAGGCAGAATAATTGCTGTATTTCCAATCTACTTTCCTTAGGAGAAAGGAACAAAGGGAAGGAGAAGCATCAATAGAATGGCTTTTACTATCAAATTTGTAGCTTGCTCCAGAAGGTCACTGCTTTGAAAATATTTCACTGTAAGTGAATATTTAGGTCATGTGATAGTGGGTGCAGCTTTTTGTCATTCAAGTATGCAAGAGAGAAAAATAGTAATGGAAAAGAATAAGTCCTATTAAACACTAGGAATAAAGGTCGAAAAAGTCACTTGCTTAGAAAAAAAAATGTTTAACAAAGACTCAGGAATGTACTTGTATAGTTCCACATAAATTCAGCCCACATATATCTGAGAGCAAAATGGAAAGATGGAACATAGATATGGTCTTTTAAAATATATCTTTAATGAAATTATCTGGTAACAGCATATTTGTTGGAATAATATTGTGGAAAATGCTAGTTTCAGTCCAATTCCTGTAGAGTTCCTCTGTTTGGCTCACTATGAAATATGAAAACAGCATTTTTAAGAACCAAGCCGAAATAGCTATTCATCATTTGTCTAAGACAGTGTTATTATGGACTGGTTGCGCAAAAAGCAAATTGTAATTTAGTCCTTATGGAAACCAGAATCCAACTGGAATAGGCTTATATTGCTTGTTGTTGATTTTTTTTTTTTTTCCATGTAATAAAACTGGGTAAGAGGATAAAATATACATTATAATACTGGAATCAGTAGCCATCACCTACCGAATGTCTGTACAGTGTGAAACAAAGAAAAGTGGCCATCTCCTCATATTTCCATATAACAAAATTTCAGTCTCAGTCAGAGAAGCAACATTGTTTGAGCATCTAAATCCACATTCCCTACCCCAAAATCCACTTTAAAGTATCTGGGAGAGAGTAATTCTCCATTCCTAGGCTTTAAATGAGGATGCTCAGTAACACTAGCTTTTCCCAAAGGATGAAACAGCTTCTTGTGCTCCCATTTGTCATTCTCATGACAAATGACCCTTAATCGCAGTGGGTTGAAGAGTCAGATAACTTCCCGCTATTTTTAACCTCTGAAAAATCCCTCTCTGTATTTTTGTACCCATCTGTCTTTCTATACTTCTACCACTGACTCTAATAAAGCTGGCTGACCTCCCCATCAGAACTCCTTCTTGATGAGCTTTCTCTGCTTATTTTCTTTTAGTTCGTGTTTCACCTTTAAAAATATCAGGCATGCCTCTGTATCTAAGGCCTAGCTTATGCTGTTTAATCACTTGAAACACTGAGGAACAATTTCTTGTAGATGTTACCTTCTAAACTTCTCCAAAAAGAAGGAATTGAGGATTTTTAACAGCTGATTAAGTGGTGAGAATCACCACTTAGAAGGCAAAATTAAGATGTGTTTAATACTGACCCCACTTCCTCCTTAACTGTAGCTGACAGTAAAAAATCAAATAAAGTGCAAAGGGAACTTTCTTATAAAGTTTTAAATCATTTTATCATTCTTACTGGAAATGATCCATTTAAAACAAAATCATCAGTTTAAACTAAATTTCAGTGTATTTTAATCTAAAAGCAGTATCAGTGTAAGCACTGTCAAACCAAAACTGAATGGGGGTTTTGAGTGTTTCGGCTTCTCCTTTAAAACACTTGCACTGAAAGACACGTGTAAAATCTTTAAGTCCAAACATTACATAATCACAGAATCACAGAAACATTCCAGTTGGAAAAGACCCTCAGGATCATCAAGTCCAACCAATATCTCTACTCTACAAAGTTCACCCTTAAACCATGTCCTCAAGCACCACATCCAAACAACTTTTAAACACATCCAGAGTTGGTGACTCAACCAACCCCTTTGGGCATCCCATTCTGGACCCGACCACTCTTGCCTGGAAAGAAAATTACCTAATGTCCAGTATAAGCTTGTCTTGGTAGAGCATAAATGCTGCCAGGCAGGTTTGGCCCTGGCTCTCCTCCTCCTGTCATGCTGGGGTCCGGGAGTAGATGAGCAAAGCCTTCAGGGCTAGAGGGTTTGGCACCACGTGTCAGGTGTCTTGTGCTGCCCTCACCATGCCTGCCTAGTCAAAGGAGACAGGAAGCTTTGAATTCATTGGCCAGAACAAGGGTGCTAGCACCTATTGGCCAGTTTGATTTCAAAATCAAGTATATAAAGGGGGATGATTTAGAAACTGCACCTTTCTGCACCCTACCTTTCTACATTCAGCCTCTCCTCGTTTGCGGCTTGTTAAAGGCAGCCACAGGTTATCTTGGAGGTGATAAGAGCTCACCTGAGGGATGGCAAAGAGCTCAGGTCCAGCCAGCATGGGTTTAGGAAGGGCAGATCCTGCCTCTCCAACCTGATCTCTTTCTATGATCAGGTGACCCGCTTGGTGGATGTGGGGAGGCCTGTGGATGTGGTCTATCTGGACTTCAGCAAGGCCTTTGACACTGTTCCCCACAGCAAACT